>JARQWZ010006146.1:15000-17500 GCA_033150135.1 Gobio occitaniae | reverse complement strand
TGGGGACTCCGTCGTTCTACTGGGGGACTTCAACGCCCACGTGGGCAATGACAGTGAAACCTGGAGGGGCGTGATTGGGAGGAACGGCCCCCCTGATCTGAACCCGAGTGGTGTTCAGTTATTGGACTTCTGTGCAAGTTACAGTTTGTCCATAACGAACACCATGTTCAAGCATAAGGGTGTCCATCAGCGCACATGGCACCAGGACACCCTAGGTCGTAGGTCAATGATCGACTTCGTGGTCGTTTCATCTGACCTGCGGCCGTATGTCTTGGACACTCGGGTGAAGAGAGGGGCGGAGCTGTCAGCTGATCACCACCTGGTGGCGAGTTGGATCCGATGGCGGGGGAGGAAGCTGGATAGACTCGGTAGACCCAAACATACTGTGAGGGTCTGCTGGGAACGTTTGGCCGAGTCTCCTGTCAGAGAGATCTTCAACTCCTGCCTCCGGCAGAGCTTCGACCGGATCCCGAGGGAGGCTGGAGATATTGAGTCCGAGTGGACCATGTTCTCCACCTCCATTGTCAAAGCGGCTGCTCGGAGCTGTGGACGCAAGGTCTCCGGTGCCTGTCGAGGCGGCAATCCCCGAACCCGGTGGTGGACACCGGAAGTAAGGGATGCCGTCAAGCTGAAGAAGGAGTCCTATCGGGCCTGGCTGGCTTGTGGGACTCCTGAGGCAGCTGACAGGTACCGGCAGGCTAAACGGACTGCAGCCCGGGTGGTTGTGGAGGCAAAAACTCGGGCCTGGGAGGAGTTCGGTGAGGCCATGGAAAAGGACTATCGGCTGGCCTCGAAGAGATTCTGGCAAACCGTCCGGCGCCTCAGGAGGGGGAAGCAGTGCCCTACCAACGCTGTTTACAGTGGCGATGGGCGGCTGTTGACCTCAACTGGGGATGTTGTCGGACGGTGGAAGGAATACTTCGAGGATCTCCTCAATCCCGCCGTCACGTCTTCCATTGAGGAAGCAGAGGCTGGGGGCTCAGAGGAGGACTCGTCCATCACCCAAGCTGAAGTCACAGAGGTGGTCAAGAAACTCCTCGGTGGCAAGGCACCGGGGGTGGATGAGATCCGCCCTGAGTACCTCAAGTCTCTGGATGTTGTGGGGCTGTCTTGGCTGACACGCCTCTGCAGCATCGCGTGGCGGTCGGGGACAGTGCCTCTGGGATGGCAGACCGGGGTGGTGGTTCCTCTTTTTAAAAAGGGGGACCGGAGGGTGTGTTCCAACTATAGGGGGATCACACTTCTCAGCCTCCCCGGGAAAGTCTATGCCAGGGTACTGGAGAGGAGAATTCGGCCGATAGTGGAACCTCGGATTCAGGAGGAACAGTGTGGTTTTCGTCCTGGTCGTGGAACACTGGACCAGCTCTATACCCTCTACAGGGTGCTGGAGGGTTCATGGGAGTTTGCCCAACCAGTCCACATTTATTTTGTGGATTTGGAGAAGGCATTCGACTGTGTCCCTCGCGGCGTCCTGTGGAGGGTGCTGGGGGAATATGGGGTCCGGGGTCCTTTGCTGAGGGCTGTCCGGTCCCTGTATGACCGAAGCAGGAGTTTGGTCCGCATTGCCGGCAGTAAGTCAGACTTGTTCCCGGTGCATGTTGGACTCCGGCAGGGCTGCCCTTTGTCGCCGGTTCTGTTCATAATTTTTATGGACAGAATTTCTAGGCGCAGCCAAGGGCCGGAGGGTGTCAGGTTTGGGGACCACACGGTTTCGTCTCTGCTCTTTGCGGATGACGTTGTCGTGTTGGCCCCTTCTAACCAGGACCTTCAGCATGCACTGGGACGGTTTGCAGCCGAGTGTGAAGCGGCTGGAATGGGGATCAGCACCTCCAAATCCGAGGCCATGGTCCTCAGTCGGAAAAGGGTGGTTTGCCCACTTCAGGTTGGTGGAGAGTTCCTGCCCCAAGTGGAGGAGTTCAAGTATCTAGGGGTCTTGTTCACGAGTGAGGGGAGGATGGAACGGGAGATTGACAGACGGATCGGTGCAGCTTCTGCAGTAATGCGGTCGATGTACCGGTCTGTCGTGGTGAAGAAAGAGCTAAGCCGTAAGGCGAAGCTCTCGATTTACCGGTCAATCTACGTTCCTACTCTCACCTATGGTCATGAGCTTTGGGTCATGACCGAAAGGACAAGATCCCGGATACAGGCGGCCGAAATGAGCTTTCTCCGCAGGGTGGCTGGGCGCTCCCTTAGAGATAGGGTGAGAAGCTCAGTCACTCGGGAGGAACTCCGAGTAGAGCCGCTGCTCCTCCACATCGAGAGGGGACAGCTGAGGTGGCTCGGGCATCTGTTCCGGATGCCTCCTGAACGCCTTCCCGGGAAGGTGTTTCGGGCATGTCCAACCGGGAGGAGGCCCCGGGGAAGACCAAGGACACGCTGGAGGGACTATGTCTCCCGGCTGGCCTTGGAACGCCTCGGTGTCCCCCCGGAAGAGCTAGAGGAAGTGTCTAGGGAGAGGGAAGTCTGGGCAACTCTGCTTAGACTGCTGCCCCCGCGACCC
>JARQWZ010006146.1:0-10000 GCA_033150135.1 Gobio occitaniae | reverse complement strand
TTAAAGTGCTAAATTACAACGCTGCACAAATAATACGCCGAAACCTGGCAAGTCTGGTATCGTTGGACTCGGCGAGGATTCAGGAGACAAAAAAAGTTACTCTCATGAAAATAAGTCAATCTCACCTAAAGTTATAAGCATTTGAAAAAAAAAATTCTTCACTAGGTGGCGCTGTTTCGAAACTTCTTGGGCTCATTCAAGGCACCGTGTTGATGACCCAAACCGAGTTTCGTAACAATCCGTTCATGTGTTCATAAAATACAGCATTTTAGCACATAATTCAAAATGGCCGACAGCCAAAATGGCCGATATGGTAAAATTGAATATCAGACGACTCGGCATGCCGTCCTGAATGTAACGAGACCACTTTTATGATTTTTGGACAAAACAGTTCAGAAGTTATAAGCAAAAATAGCCATTTTTTGTATCTCCGGACCAGTAGGTGGCACTGCGCCGAAACGCTGTATGTTGCCTCAAGTGATGCTTGTGATGACATGTACCAAGTTTGGTTTGAATACGATAAAGCGTTGCGGAGATATTGCCTTAAGTGTGTTTTTGCAACCGCTACGTAAAATTTGTGTGAGCGTTTATCAAAAACGATTTGACGAATCAACTTGATTTGCAAGATTTTTTGTCAGCATGGTCTGAAGATAATCTGGTTCAATTTTCGTACAAATCGGATGAACCGTCTAGGACGAGTTCGCAAAAGTAGGTTTTTCGGAAAATTCAAAATGGCGGGAAAATTATTATGACGGAAAATGACGCTCAAGGAATCGTCTTGAGCCAAGGAATCAGAGGAAAAAAGAATTTTGTTTCTAGCCCTTATGGTTCAAAAGTTATTAGCATAAACATGAGTCAAATTTTGGACTGATGGTGGCGCTAGAGGGATTGAGTTTGAGACTCCAAATTTGCTACGGTGACATTTCAGACTGTCCTCTATGAGTGTGCCAAATTTCACAACTTTTTACCATACGGTTCTATGGGCTGCCATAGACTTCGTGGCGGAAGAAGAAGAAGATGAATAATAATAATAAGAACGGGAACGGTTTCAATAGGTGCCTTCGCACCTTCGGTGCTTGGCCCCTAATTATTACTACTTGGATACACTTTTCGGTTAAATCATCAAGTATATCTAGGTTTATAACGGTCCTGGTTCTCACCTTATACATGGGTTTCCTGTTTACAAACATTACAGGGTGCGTGCGCATCCTGGAGGCAGAAAGACAGATCGCTCAGCTGGTCCGCTACTGCAACAACCTTAAGTATTGAAGCTTTCCTTATTGTTTGTATATAACTGCTGACTCAATAAAACGTGATTTTAGTTGGATCTGTTTGTCTGTCTTTAATTTTGCAGTGTTGCTGTGATACATGTATGAATGATCATGTTAAGCTAATGTACTAGCCGCATACAGCGCGAATTTGTTTTTATTTACGTTAAGCTTGTTTACGTTACTTTACGACCTGCCACATTTCATGACTGCACATATATACACAAAATACTAAACTGTAAATAAAATATTTGACAATGGATTACGTGGGAAGCCTTAGTACCTCCGACCGTGCCGATATATAAAAAAAACGTACTCTCAGCAATGGTGAGATCTTGCCAGATCCTTACGCTATACATGACGATCTGTGGATTGTGGATTACAAAAAATGGCCAGCAATTGAATGGCCTGATATATACAATTATCTAATTCAGACACCAAGTGTGTATACTAGAGAAACAGAGCGTACAAATCCCTCGATGCATACAACTACGTGCGGTCATGTGCAGCTTGTTAAATACTTTGATGCTGCACCGGATTTTTGCGTGTTGAGGTCAGGTGTGCTCACTAGTCAAAGGCAAGGGATTAAAGCCAAGCCTTATGATGCCTGGGTGTATGTCCACAAGGCCCTTGGGTACATCCTCACAGCTAACTGCAAATGCATGGCAGGGTACGTCTACCTATCAAAATGTACCTGCAATAACAAAAATAATTTTTTGGCAAACGCATGCTTCCCCCTAGGTATGTTAAACATCAGGCACCCAGCACTGGCTCTGTTGGTACAATTAACCACGCAGCAACTCCTTGGCATTTTGACTTACAGACACGCCGCTACTAACCTACAACACGAGAGGTTTCTTCTTTCTGCCTCTCGGGTGCGTGCGCAAGCAGTGATGACGTCGCCGAGAAATCCATGTATTGATGAACATGAATTGTAGTTTGTGAGTAAAGGCTGCAAACTCCTCCTTAAAAGTCGACTGCCTCCGTAATAATCTTCTGGATACGTGCAGTACAGTCATGTGAAAATCGCTGCGCGGCATAAATTATAAATCTATTAGGCAGTCTATTAGTGAAAGCACTTTTCTTCATGTCTTCTTCAAAACGAAAAGTTGCATCGTGAATGACGCAATCGTACTCCGGCCCGGTACGTTAAGTGCAATGAGTGCAGGCCAGCGGGGGAGTGGGATGAGGGGACAATCGCGCTTGGGCAAGGTACAAGCTTTTACTGTCTATGGGCACAAGCCAACAGTGCCTAGTGTGAGTACACGTGCACGTTCAACTTGGAAAAACTGACTCGGTACGTAATTGCGTATTACGTAACGTCACAAAAGTGCATCACAGAACAGAGCAAGGCGAGCATTTGTGCTTATAAAACGTCAACTTTTTTTTTTTTTTTTAATGACTGATCGTTTCGCTAGATAAGATCCTTATTCATCATCTGGTATCGTTTAAAGCCCTTTGAAGCTGCACTGAAACTGTTATTTGGACCGTAAACCGTTTGGAGCCCATTGAAGTCCATTATATAGAGAAAAATCCTGGAATGTTCTCATCAAAAACCTTAATTTCTTTAGGGGACATCTTGGATGAAATGGGGGCTAGTATTTATCAGCAAAAGTTTATTTAAAAGTGAATTAATCCTTTAACAGTTTCTCACGAGATTATCAGTTTTGCAGGTATTCTTTGTTGCATCCAGCTGAACTCATTCCAGAATGTGTATACCAAATTACACTGAAAAAACAAGTGTTCAACCATTTAGATCTCTAACTTACATATTTAACATTAATTTGAATCCCCATTGCCCAACATTAAATCTTATTCTTAAAAATTATTTTGCAGGGTATATAATTCATAATAAACCCTTTATATTTAGGGTAAACAGGAAATGAAAGGAAATATACAAGTTCTCTTTACAGGACCTGGGAAACGTTGTAATTAAAAATTCTCCCCCTCTTCCAGCCACTTAGGATCCACCTGGATCGCACATATGCCCATTTTGCCTTTTTAATATAGAATCATCAAAAATGGAATGTAGCTTAATACGTTTTTCTTTCTCTTCTTCTGACATATTAAGTTGACAGCAACATGTATTAATCTCTTGAACTGCATTTTTTCATGTTTCTGCTCAAGGTCATTGAATATTCTCTTCATTTATGTTTTAAATATTCCCATTTTGTACCTCTGGGCTTCTTTTTTACTTTAAATTACTATTTAAAAAAAACTTTTTTATATGTGTACAGAATTCATTATGATGTCCAATAACCTTTAGTATTAAAAAAAGTATCACTTTGTTCTAAGATTAATTTGATCACACAATGATCTGTTAAGGGGGCACCTGAAATACTACATTTAGTCACATAACTTGAAAGAATATTAGATCGAAGCCAAAAATCAATTTTCGACCTTGAAGTGGCTTTCAGTTTGAATCATGAGAAGTGTCTGGCTGTGGGGTTTAAGTTTCTCCAAATATCAATTAATACATTGGATAAACAGATCTCTTGAATAATATTGTTATCATGGGAAATATTCAATTTAGAAGGTTGTCTATCCATACATTCATGCTAAAATCACCAATTCAAATATATTCTACCTTAACTACCTTTGAGGTCATTTATAAACTTTTAAATAGGGTCCCTAATAGATCCTTATTCTGGGTACGGACATTATACCCATACATATGAACTAAAATGAAAAATATGTGGTCTAAGTGTAGGACTACTGCAAGCCAATGGCCATCTACATTAGCCTTGTGAGTAATAATTTTGCCTGGGCATTTGTTCATGCATATAGCAACATCTGCAAACCAATTTTAACCATGACTAAATATCATGTCCCCCACTGTTTTTTTTTTTTTTCAAAAGGCAGCATCTGCAGACTCTGAATGCGTGCGTTTCTTGTGTAAAAAAAAAATGGAGGTTTGCAAAATTTAAAGGAACACGCTGACTTTTGGGGACTTTAGCTTATTCACTGTATACCCCAGAGTTAGATAAGTCCATACATACCATTGTCATCTCCGTGCGTGCCATAACTCTGTGCTAAGCTAGGCTAGCGGTCGGTGCGTCAGACAAAGACTGGAGGTAAACGGCTCCATCTAGCCTACTGCTCAATAAGTGACAAAATAACGCCAACATTGTCCTATTTACATGTTGTGATGTGTATTGTTACATCGGCTAGGAACTATACTCTCATTCCTGTGTAATAATCAAGGACTTTGCTGCCGTACCATGGATGCAGCAGGCACAATGATATTAGGCAGCGTCTGAAAATAGTCCCAGCACACTCTCTGTGCAAGCAGGTTGTCACGTTGGTTGCGTAATATCATTGTGCCTGCTGCACCCATGTTGTGCAGACAGGGTGAGCATCGTTGATAAAGTTTCCCTCAGGACTTTTGTGAAAGCCAAAATATGACCACACCTCAAAATTGGTCCTTTTAGAACAGGCTGAAAAATCTCCCGGCATGGTCCCTGCCTTCCGACATTTCTTCTCGTTGACTGGACAGGATTTACAGCGAGTTTTCAAAATCGTGATAATCAAACACAGTTTTAAAGATAATTACATTTTAAATGATATTACTAACCGTCAGTACATTTTATCTTGGTTTATCGTGAAACCGCTAATCGTCCTACTCCTATCCCTATATGCGAAGACACCATCTTCTTTTGTACCTTTCCTCTTCCAATGCACAAACTTTCATATAATTGTTGACTTCAGTCAGTGTATCAATTTTCCATCATTTTAATTTTGTTTTTGCATTCTCTTTATTCCTGTGCATTTATTAGGACAGAGATTTGTCAACACTTGCAACCAGCGCACTGTGTTGCTTTATTTGCATGCTCATTTCTTCATGCTGTACATCTATCTACCTTGGTCCCAAGAGCTTTAAATTGCATTCAGTATAGACTTGGTCGGCATTACTGGGAACGCCCACAAAAACGTCATATCCTTTTATGCCATGGGAAAAACAAGCCATTCAAATGAACGCGCATAGACCTTGTTAGATGCTTTATCTTTACTTTTAGTAATGATTACGATTGATTTTTGCTTGGTGCAATGCCGAAAAGTTGCTGTGTGGTGTTCTACACCTACCTTAAGTAAAAAATTTTTAAAAAGTTCTGAAGTTTTATATTGTCAAATAAAAGACAAAGCCGTTCGTCAATTCCGAAAGCCTGTGCATTCCTGTGCAAGTCCATTACAATTAAACATTTGCACTACATGATGCTGGTATTATTGTACAGATTAAAAATAAGAGGAGATTTCATTACTGCAATGGCAAAAGTTTGTTTAACAAAAACGCCAATATAGTCATAGGTTTGTCACGGGACTCGAAAAGCAGTCAACTTCACATTAAAGCAGTTTTCACACAAGCTATCACACTGTGTGAGGTTATTCATGTACAAAACTAGCCTAGAAATCTAGACGCACCCTAGCGGCAGCAAATCTAATTTGCAGGTTGTGCCAATCACATCGTGTATAGAGTTGGTGGGCGGGCTTTACATAATGACGGCAGAGTTGCGGCGGTTCCACGTGCTCCTTGTAAACAAAGAAGCTGGCGAACAGCGGTCTTTCGAATCTGCTTTGGCCACAACTCTGGAAGACTTGGAGTTAAGCTTTTCTTTGAGAAAAGAACGGCACTGAAGTCATTCTTAAGAAAGGATGACAGAAAGGAAAAATAAGATGTGTTCTGAGTTTTGCCGACCGGATAAAGGAAAAATGTAATCTATCAACTAGCTCTGCTTCACCTTCTTCGTTGCTCTGGTTGGTTGTAGCACTATCCTATCGCGTGCAGAGGGAATTTGAAAGACAACCGTTTATCCCGCCCCTCGGATTGAGCCCTGCCAACGGTGAGTTCCCAGACCCAACATCTTGATGTGGGTCTGGCTTGTCAGGCTAGTACAAAACATTCAAAAGTGTTCTTTATTTCATTAAGGGAAGGGCTGGGCTCATGTTTTTGCTTCAATACAAGCTGATATAGTCACATTACATGTACGACACTTAAATGACACTCATCAGAATCAATGCTGCTCCCCCAAATATTACACAACATAAAGCCTACTTCATAAATAATCCAATCTTTCGATGAAGACGGTTGCTATAAAAAAGCAAAAAACTTTGCTATTGTCAGTAATTTTAGAATAGTATTGTGATACTGACATGTAAACTCCAAATTTGCTTTGTAAAATGTAAATGCTGAGGTAATTAATTCATGCATTGCTGTACTAACAAGAAAAACGAATAAATAAACAGATAAAGCTACATGCATTTTAGACGTTTAGATGTCGAAACTTTATCTAAACCTGATGTGTCATTGATGCCAAACAGCTCATCATATAACTGGATTTTAGGCTTTTGACAAATGTTAGTTAAACGTGCCACTGCGGTAAATTAACGTTTGACATTACACTCTGCACATTTCATATTTCTATTCTAGCCCAAACAAATACATGAACAAACACCCTTTGCACTGCACACAGCATATTCAGAAAAACATTTAATAGCACAAGACAAGCTTTAGGATAATTTTAAAATGTTAAATGTACGTAGGCTAATACATACTCTAAATCCATTCAATTCAGGAACACTAAATAAACTTCTTCATCAAAAGACTGGGTGATTTATGAAGTAGGCAAGTAATATTTGTGGGATCAGCATGCATTTTGAAGCGAAAATGACACCTCTGGCCATTGCGTTGGGTTGTTTTTCCAGTCACAGATACTGTATGGACAATACGCCTCTGGTTTTCTATTTATCTTGCTCTGTCAAGTGGCAGAAGTGATTATAAATAGGCTATACTGGGTTAACGCCATGCATTTCCAGTGTGGGGGAATGGACTGTTTTCCCCCACGTCGACTCCTCCTCCACACCACGAGATATTACACGACACCTACTATATAAGTCTATAGCCAAATTAGACACTTCATTTTCCTCCCTCTGTCGGTTCCTTTTGGGGTTTACTCGGGGTGGTTGGATCAGATTCAGCTCCTCACTCCCTTTTGCTTGAACCTATGGTTGTGTCCATTGCATAACAGAGTTCCTCCACATTATTCATGATATTAAACTTGGGGTATGTTCAGCTTCCAAAATCAGCAGGTGGAGGTGGAATCTAACATATCAAACTAAACAAACTTAGGATTTAGATGAGAGCACATAACAACTTGACTTTCAGACCATAAAGTTGCCAGAATAATAATCATACACTGTTTGTTAATTGGCCAGAGGAGAACTGGCACCCCGATTGAGCCTGGTTTCTCCCAAAGTTTATTTTTCTCCATTATGCCACCTGATGGAGTTTTGGTTCCTTGCCACTGTCGCCTTTGGCTTGGCTTGCTCAGTTGGGGACACTCAATTTTCAACTAAATAGCCAAATAAATGTAATTACTAAACTAAATTAAATACATCAACTAAATAATTGATCTGCCCACACTGTCACTGTATGATGATTGAAATTAGCTAGATGACATCACCGTTTTCTCCAGAGCGGCTGTACACCCGGATAGAGTTCTGTTGCATTATTTTCCTGTTTAACACTGTGAAGCTGCTTTGAAACAATCTGCATTGTAAAAAGCGCTATATACAATGAGGAAAATAAGTATTTGAACACCCTGCTATTTTGCAAATTCTCCCACTTGGAAATCATGGAGGGGTCTGAAATTGTCATCGTAGGTGCATGTCCACTGTGAGAGACATAATCTATAAAAAAAAAAAATCCAGAAATCACAATGTATGATTTTTTAACTATTTATTTGTATGATACAGCTGCAAATAAGTATTTGAACACCTGAGAAAATCAATGTTAATATTTGATAGAGTAGCCTTTGTTTGCAATTACAGAGGTCAAACATTTCCTGTAGGTTTTCACCAGGTTTGCACACACTGCAGGAGGGATTTTGGCCCACTCCTCCACACAGATCTTCTCTAGATCAGTCAGGTTTGTCGCAGAGAAACACAGAGTTTGAGCTCCCTCCAAAGATTCTCTATTGGGTTTAGGTCTGAAGACTGGCTAGGCCACGCCAGAACCTTGATATGCTTCTTACAGAGCCACTCCTTGGTTATCCTGGCTGTGTGCTTTGGGTCATTGTCATGTTGGAAGACCCAGCCTCGACCCATCTTCAATGCTCTAACTGAGGGAAGGAGGTTGTTCCCCAAAATCTTGCAATACATGGCCCCGGTCATCCTCTCCTTGATACGGTGCAGTCGCCCTGTCCCATGTGCAGAAAAACACCCCCAAAGCATGATGCTACCACCCCCATGCTTCACAGTAGGGATGTGTTCTTGGGATGGTACTCATCATTCTTCTTCCTCCAAACACGTTTAGTGGAATTATGACCAAAAAGTTATATTTTGGTCTTATCTGACCACATGACTTTCTCCCATGACTCCTCTGGATCATCCAAATGGTCATTGGAAAACTTAAGACGGGCCTGGACATGTGCTGGTTTAAGCAGGGGAACCTTCCGTGCCATGCATGATTTCAAACCATGACGTCTTAGTGTATTACCAACAGTAACCTTGGAAACGGTGGTCATTGACCAGCTCCTCCCAGTGTAGTTCTGGGCTGATTTCTCACCTTTCTTAGGATCATTGAGACCCCACGAGGTGAGATCTTGCATGGAGCCCCAGTCTGAGGGAGATTGACAGTCATGTTTAGCTTCTTCCATTTTCTAATGATTGCTCCAACAGTGGACCTTTTTTCACCAAGCTGCTTGCAATTTCCCCGTAGCCCTTTCCAGCCTTGTGGAGGTGTACAATTTTGTCTCTAGTGTCTTTGGACAGCTCTTTGGTCTTGGCCATGTTAGTAGTTGGATTCTTACTGATTGTATGGGGTGGGCAGGTGTCTTTATGCAGCTAACGACCTCAAACAGGTGGATCTAATTTAGGATAATAAATGGAGTGGAGGTGGACATTTTAAAGGGCAGACTAACAGGTCTTTGAGGGTCAGAATTCTAGCTGATAGACAGGTGTTCAATACTTATGGACATGCACCTACGATGACAATTTCAGACCCCTCCATGATTTCCAAGTGGGAAAACTTGCAAAATAGCAGGGTGTTCAAATACTTATTTTCCTCACTGAATATATAAAGTTGACTTGACCATCATCTTTCTGGAACTGGCTTCACGAAGGTAAGGAACCTCTCGGGTAGAAGACGAACAGGGTGGCCGGCAAGCAGCTGGGAAGCATAAAGTCTCAAGGGCGCTGCAGCCATGTGGACGAAGCGGACGGAACGTGATTATAGTTTTCTGTTTTGATTGAAAATGGTATCGTGCAAGTCGCCCCAAAGTAAATAACTAATGATTATTTACAACGGAAATGAATCAATCAAAAACTTACTTTAGCTGATGTACAGCCAAAACAATCTCTCTTCCATTAAGTTCCTATTATCACTGTTAAGCTGCTTTGAAACTAATCTATATTGTGAAAAGCGCTTTAAATAAAAGGTGACATGACTCAATCTCAGATGTCGTCACACCCACAAATCACTGGTTGCACATCTGAAGCATAAGGCAAAATAGGAAACACTTCGGGAGTTTCAAAATCGTCATCTGATTGAATTCTACAGGATTTCCGGGAGACACGTGGGGCGTTCTTTAACAGCCCGCCTTGAAACTAAGTGACGCCAAACTCCCTTATGGAAGAAGAAAGCTGTGGTGTTTACAACAATGAAAATGAGCTCTTATCAGCATCAACTAAACGCTGGATTTTTAAAAGTATGTTAAGTTTGTAACGCCATTGTTGCA
>JARQWZ010006145.1:5000-59543 GCA_033150135.1 Gobio occitaniae | reverse complement strand
CAAAATCCTCTGTGTTATTGTTTGTTCAAAAGCAAAAGAGAACTCGATGTGAGCAGGAAACTGACGCGAGTCTATCTATGCGTCGAGACACACACACACACACAGGACATTGGCATACAGCGCGTTCTCTTGTGTCTTGTCACGCTTGAAGCATTTACATGAATAAGAGCGTGATGATCATGTAACGCTAAGCAAAAATGGATATAAAAACGGACGCTGCGTTATTTGCGTTAAATATTTTTATATTTAAAAATATTTAAAAATATATTTTTTCAGTTAAACTGAAAAAATTAATCGCCCGCGTTAACACGTTAATTTGCCCAGCCCTAATATATATATATATATATATTACATAAACACAAACTTTTAAGTTAGATGTGATTAATCGATTTGACAGCACTAATATAGCTATACAGCATATCATCAAAATGTACCTCTGAACAACTCTGTTTTATATTCCCGTCTGTTTCGCTCATGTCTCAACACTCAGATCGAGTATATGATGTAATGTTTGCTCTTATTGAATCATGGCAGCCGTCCCATGAGCATTCACTCAGTCTGACACGTATGTTTGTTCTGGCTCATTTGTTGTATTATTAATAACAGGCTCTTCACTGTAAAGCAGATGTGATGAAGTAGCTGTCAGCTGAGTTCCTCCAGCGGTATGATCAACCGATGAGCCGCGTGTGTGTTACATTACTCCTGCGGTTTCCCAATCCCATGTATCTGCTGGAGATCAGAGTGCAGGAATGGAGAAATCAAGGTAAACCTGACATCAACTATTGTTTTATGATTCTCACAGGCACTCAATAATACTCAATTCACCATAAACTCTAGACTACGTTCTCGATTAGCTAAAGGAAATGAACTCAATACCGGAGGGAAATCCGTGCGAAAGCATTCCTGAGCTAGATTTCCTTGTGTTTGTTTATGTACAGATAGCAGAGATATGATCATCACATAATCAGATAAACTGTCTCAAATGTGGGGCTATACTTAGTTACATAGGCAGTTTCGACTATCTGCATAAAGTCTTATTTCGTAACCTTTCTAGCTAAGAATTGCCTCATTTTGGGTCACGTACACATGGAGTCGGCCCACCCTTTGCAGCTCTAGCAGCTTCAGCTCTCTGCTCTTCTTTCCTCAAGGTTTAGGAGTGTGTTTATGGGGATTCTTCATTTGTGATGTTGGACGAGAAGGCCTGGCTCTCAGTCTCCGCTCTAATTCATCCCAAAGCTGTTCTATCGGGTTGAGGTCAGGACTCCAGTTCTCCACCAAACTCCTCATCATGTCTTTATGGAGACGCTTTGAGCACTGGTCAGTCATGTTGGGACAGGAAGGGGCCGTCCACAAACTGGGCCCACAAAGTTGGGAGCGTGAAATTGTCCAAAATGTCTTGGTGAAGCAATAAGAGTTCCTTTCACTGGAACCAAGGGGCCATTAGGTATTCTGAAAAGTTGCGATTTTTTCCTTTTGCTGCGGCGTAAACGAGCGTTGTCTTCAATTACGTGTCAAATCTCTCTGAACTCACACTTTTTTTTTCACCACCTGTGTGATGTGTGTGTGTGTGTGTGTTGTTCATGATGATCCACGGCTGTGTGTGTGTGTGTGTGTGTCGTGTGTGTGTGTGTGTGTGTGTGTGTGTGTGTGTGTGTGTGTGTGTGTGTGTGTGTGTGTGTGTGTGTGTGAGTGTGTGTGTGTGTGTGTGTGTTTGTGTGAGAGCTTGTGTGTGAGTGTGTGTGTCATTAACTGAAGAACCACAACTGTGTGTGTGTGTGTCGTTCCCGATGATCCATGGCTGTGTGTGTGTGTGTCATTCCCTGATGATCCACGGCTGTGTGAGTGTGTGTGTGTGATGGTTGTTCTTGAGTCTCTTGTTTGTGTGATTCTGAGATCTGAGGACGATTGAGGGACTCAAACACAACTATTACAAAAGCTTCACACATTCCCTGACGGAAGTTAATAATAATAATAATAAAAGTTAATTATAATGTTTTGCCCTTCAGAAGCAACAGAAGACACTCACGTTTCAAAAGTTGCAAAAGTTTTCACCCCCGGCTAAGTTTTAGCGGCATCTAGTGGTGAGGTTGTGAATTACAGTGAACTCATTGTCATGTTCAAGAAACCAGTTTGAAATGATTGGAGCTTTGTGGCGGTGCATTATCCTGCTGGAAGTAGCCATCAGAGGATGGGGACATGGTGCTCATAAAGGGATGGACATGGGCAGAAACAATGCTCAGGTAGGCCGTGGCATTTAAACCATGCCCAATTGGCACTAAGGGGCCTAAAGTGTGCCAAGAAAACATCCCCCACACCATTACACCACCACCACCAGCCTGCACAGTGGTAACAAGGCATGATGGATCCATGTTCTCATTCTGTTTACGCCAAATTCTGACTCTACCATCTGAATGTCTCAACAGAAATCCAGACTCATCAGACCAGGCAACATTTTTCCAGTCTTCAACTGTCCAATTTTGGTGAGCTTGTGCAAATTGTCGCCTCTTTTTCCTCTTTGTAGTGGAGATGAGTGGTACCCGGTGGGGTCTTCTGCTGTTGTAGCCCATCCGCCTCAAGGTTGTGTGTGTTGTGGCTTCACAAATGCTTTACTGCAGACCTCGGTTGTAACGAGTTGTTATTTCAGTCAAAGTTGCTCTTCTATCAGCTTGAATCAGTCGGCCCATTCTCCTCTGACCTCTAGCATCAACAAGGCATTTTCTCCCACAGGACTGCCGCATACTGGATGTTTTTCCCTTTTCACACCATTCTTTGTAAACCCTAGAAATGGTTGTGCGTGAAAATCCCAGTAACTGAGCAGATTGTGAAATACTCAGACCGGCCCGTCTGGCACCAACAACCATGCCACGCTCAAAATTGCTTAAATCACCTTTCTTTCCCATTCCGACATTCAGTGTGGAGTTCAGGAGATTGTCTTGACCAGGACCACACCCTAAATGCACTGAAGCAACTGCCATGTGATTGGCTGATTAGATAATTGCATTAATGAGAAATTGAACAGGTGTTCCTAATAATCCTTTAGGTGAGTGTAATTACATCCCACCTCAAACACTCAGCACAGAAACTAAAGAAAACAGAGACTCCATCTGTGCCAGTCAAACACATTCACGTGCATCTTAAAGGACCACGTGCAAATAAAAATGTGACTTGCAATTTTAGCTCCGAAGGAAAGAACGAGAGGATGGAAGGAATGCTGGACAGAAAGGAGAGGAGGCGAGCGCTCGGCTTTGATCGCTGGCCCGTAGAGCCCCTGAAACACGGACATGGCTCCACACTCCTCAGGAATGTGTTCTCTGATACCTCTCTTTACTCCGCCCCGTCTCAGCTCCACTCACGCCTCTCCTCAGACCCTCAGCTGGACTAATAACTCACAGAGACCTTCGGCTGACATTCTTCATTCAGATAACTTCAATGTAAAAAACACAACTTGAAAAAAGTTGAAATGGTTCAGCAAAAATCCACATTGTAAAAATCAAAACAAAAAAAAATCTTAGTACTAATTTCCCCTCGCCTTTTCTTGTTGAAGTCAACTTGACATTGTAGATGCAACTATTCTGTAACAAATCTTGTGTAGTTGAGCCAATTCAACATTTTGTGTCCATTGGAAACAGAAGTTCTTAAGAATTAACAGGTTCAGATGTAGATTTTATATTGAAAATGAATGTTTGGTCGCCATTATGGAGATCAGTGTTTCATTTAGTTGGCCAGTTTTACTCTTGGTGTTTTATGTGAGATTGTGGTTTTTGTAACAGTGTTTAACAAAACACATCATTTGTTGCAAAGAAACTTTATTCCTGGTTGAAAGTGATTATTTATGAATAATATTACCAACAAAAGTTTTATTCGGCAGATCAATCATTCTGAATTTTGATTTTTAAATACATTGTGGGAACTTTTTTAGACACACACAAACGCACAGACATCAAGAATCAGCATGAATCTCAACAATGGTGACATGTTTCATGCCACAATGCATGCTGGGAGCCATAATTGTAATACTTTGTTGGCTCCCAGCATGCATTGCGGCATGTCACCATGGTTGAGATTCATATGCTAATTCTTGATGGCTGTGTTGTGGCCAAATACTTTCTTCCCCTGTAATGTATTTTAAATTCAGAATGTCTGATCTGCTGCAACAAACTTTTGCTGGTAAAATATATAATATTGTAAAATATTGGTCAGAAATAATATTATTGATTTATTAGAGTTTATCAGGCTGAAAACTTGATCACCGTGGTTTCTTTCTTAGCAACAACTTATGTGTTTTGCTAAACACTGTCACAAAGGCCATAAACTCACACAAAGAGTCAAAGCACCCAACCAAATGAAACACTGATCTCCATAGTGGTGACCATATGATTTTCAATTAAATCTAAACCTGTTCAAGCTTAAGAACTTCTGTTTTCAATGGGCAACATTTCTTGAATTGGCTCAACTACAAACGATTTGTTAAAGAATAGTTGCATCTCTCCAGAAAACAAATAATGTCAAGTTGACCTAACTAACCGTTTTTTTATGTCACAGATTACTTATTTTCAGTTCGTATAACTGTTATTTACAAAAGTTGAGTCAACTAAAAAAAGCTGGGGGAAATTGGTACTAAGATTTTTTTTATGGTACAACCTTAAATTTTTTACAGTCTAAAACACCAAGAGTCAAACTGGCCAACTAAAGGAAACACTGATCTCCATAATGGCGATATATTTTCAATATAAAATCTACATCTGAACCTGTCAATTCTTAAGAGCTTCTGTTTCCAATGCGCTTCTGCCAAATAATCCACTGCAAATCTGTGGAGTGCCCAAACATGAACGAGCTGTTAAAATCGACTCATTCTGTGATGTATTACTGCTTTTAGAAGAACTATGATACATAAAAATGCTGTGTAATTCACCCATGCATTATTTTTTATTGCTCTTTGATTTGAAATGTTCTTTTTTTAACACATATTTTTGACACCGAGATTTTCCGATGTCCACTTAAGTGGAGAGCATGCGTTTATGCACTGATAAAAATTAATACGGTAAATACTACAGAAAAAACAAAATGTAATTTCTACATGAAAAAGTTAGTTCAGGCAAGAATTAAAAAAGTAAGTAAATTTTATATTTTTACTCAATTCAAGCGTAAATATCAACATTATAAAGTGAAGTAAAACTACTCAACTTTTCTGATTCTGGTGTTCCCATCATGCACTGGGGTTTGAATAATTAAGGAGGCTGATTTTCCGCTGTATTTACACTGTTTTATCATTGCTTCTGTTGTTAGGTTCATTGACTTGCCATTTTGTGACATTTGGAGTTCATTTTCAACTCAAAAACCATCCATTAAATGTTACCGTCACTGTGTATTGTGCAAGTATTGAGGTCTCGTGTTCAGGTGCCGTGCTATTTCTATTACTTAGATGTGGTATCTACACAATATCAATAGTGTTATTTACTTAGATATTTCTAAGTGTGGTTTAATTCAATTTTATATTTTTAGAGTAAAATGTATTGCAAAGGAAAGTACAACTAAGTAGAAATTACTCAACCTTTTACTGGACAAGTTAAAATGACTTATTTTCTTTGTTAATTTAAGTAGAGTTTACTTAATTCCCTATGTGAGATTTACTTAAAAAATATGCGAGCAAAAAGTTTTTTTCAGTGTGGTTTAAACTGAAGAGTTACTTAAACATAATACAGTAATAACAGCAATATTGTGTGTATTTAACAAATCTAGACAATTCCAGATAAAATCGTGAAAATGTCATATATATACAAAAAATATAAACGCGAAATATTGCAAGCGCAATTGAACTTCATAAAAGTGGAACTTTGCGTATCTTTGAGGACATGATTCCCTTCAAAGATCTCTAAACCTGTCTTTACAAATAATGTGCATTGCGTATTTTTACATTATTTTATTTTACCTGCCAGCGTCTCCTAGGATAGACGAAATGGATGGATATTCTTGGCATGTCTGACTGGCCATTGGTCATCTTTGGAGGTGGGAACTGGACATACAAAGGCTTGCCACTTGGTGGCAATGTATATGATTCACTAGGGTCCTGTAGAGGTGGATGTGTATGGCAAGCCGTTTTAGCATTTAAACCTTTGTTCTGACTATCTATAAATATATTTAAAGATAGTAACAATTGTATTTTGAAGAGTGATAATTATAACTTGACTAGTCAGAATGACAATTAGAGATATCTAATTGAATCTAGTAAGAAATCCGATTTGAGATATCTGTAATGATGTCATACATATCTTTAAAAAATGCGTTATTTATCCGCCAAGGTAATTATAGATATCTCTAATTCGGTTTCGACTAGTCACAATTATATTTTAAGTAGTGCTGGGCATCGATTAAAAAAAATTAACTAATTAATCACACTTTTTTCTGTAATTAATCGCGATTAATCGCAAGTTTTTAATATTTTACGTTTTTAATATTTTGATATTGTAATAATTTCAGTTACTCTCCAAATTAATGTATAAACAATTTAAAGACAGCATATTTTAAATATGTGTTGTATTGTCATATTTTTATGAATGAAGGCCAGTATCACTGATACTAAAGTGTCTATGAAACATTAATGACGTTACATTACAGTATAACTGAAAGCTCCCAATTTCAACATTTATTAGGCTTTAAAAAAACAACTTTTAATTTAAGTGAACTTAAAACAATCTTTACAAAAACCCAAAATAATAAATGTTATATTTATCCATGGCCTTCCCTGTTATACATATACAGGAATGTAATTGTTGTCTTTCTTAACTGCATAAATAATAAATTAAATATAGATGAATCATCATTAAAGCTACAATTTTCTCTGTTCCTGTTGTTCTGTGATGAACATTAATGACATCATCATCAGTGCTCCTGTCACTTTAAGAACAGCCGCGCATCTCACGCGCTGTCCCGCGCATCTCATTTCCTCACAACTCTTTAAGTTCATTTAAGACGTTATTTAACTAATTTAAGACTCCTAATATGAAAATACTCAAAATCCTCTGTGTTATTGTTTGTTCAAGAGCAAAAGAGAACTCGATGTGAGCAGGAAACTGACGCGAGTCTAAATATGCGTCGAGTGTGTGTGTGTGTGTGTGTGTGTGTGTCCCTTGATTAGCTGACATGAGACAAATCCACACAGACAGGACACTGACACACACTCACACACACACACACACACACACACACACACACACACACACACACACACACACACACACACACACACAGGACATTGGCATAATAATCGTTCGCTTGTGTCTTGTCACGCTTGGAAGCATTTACATGAATAAGAGCGTGATGATCATGTAACGCTAAGCAAAAATGGATATAAAAACGGACGCTGCGTTATTTGCGTTAAATATTTTAATTGCGTTAAGCTGAAAAAATTAATCGCCCGCGTTAACGCGTTAATTTGCCCAGCCCTAATTTTAAGATATCTGAATTGTACTTGCTCCTAGTCGAATCTGCTGTTGCGTGATGTGAAACTACATTTCCTCAGCACCACCCAGAGTTCCTCCCCGCCTTTAGTCTGCTTTTGCCCCATAATAATTTACGTTTATGTTGTTCATTTTGTCGTAATGTTGATAAATTGTAATATCAAAGTGATATATCAGGCAGAAGTTATCTGGTGTAGGCTATTTTTTAGATTTTAACTCCTTAACTGTCACCGTCCCGCTGGCGGGAAGCCTGGCGCTCTTTTTTTGATAGCCTTTTTTGTATCATATATTTAGTAATTATCATAAATTAGGTATCATTCGAAAGCTTACGAAATCAAAATTCATCCTGTGAAAACCGCTTTGAAATCGGACACGTTACCATGGAAACGGTACTCTAAATTCTTCTTGCGTGCTCCTCCCCTAGTGGGCGTCGTCATGTTTCATATTGCAACATTTATCTTAACTACTTTATAATCAAAATCTTTTCTAATCTTGACAAAACACATATCGTCGGAAAGGTCTGGGTCTCAAGGGTCCATATTTGGTGACTGTTTTGTGATGGAAGTGATATTTGGACAGAAATTTACATTAAAAAATATTAAAAAAAACAATCAATGCAATGTGGATGACACCCGGTGGCTATTTTTGGTACAGCGCCTAAACAACATCGTTTTTGTGATATCAACTTCAAATTTGGAACACAACTTGGTTAGACATATGTCTTTGATCTTATAGTAACTTTATAATAAAATGTATTTGTAAAATATATATTTTATAAAAAATAAGTATTTTTAATTTACAGTAAATATAAACTTCCATAAAGTCCATAACTTTTTCATACTTTCATATTTTAAATTGCTTTCAGCAATAATATGCAGAGTGTCTTCTTTAAAACAAGACCAAACTTAGGTCTATATTCAAAAGCATTCTTGAATTAGTTTGGATAGTTCATTTCCATGACTATTCTCAAAAAGGAGGGTGACAGTTAAAGGGTTAAATGTTTATCCACATTTTTACATTTGTTTGGATTTGCTCCATGTAGTCATTAAATGTCAGTGGAAATGTCTTCAGAGTTCGCGTAGGAACGTAAATGAGTAGCGTTTAGACCAATGCTTTTGTTAAAATAGCTATCTTGTTTGGCTCCATGCATCGCCATGTTCGATGCTGGTAATATATAATTTTCTCTTATCTTTAATTATATAAAAAATTTAATAATAATAAAATAATAATACAATTATTAATGATATCTATGAAATCATTATCTCAAATCAGATTTCTTACTAGTGCAATTATAATTGCAGATTGTCATTCTGACTAGTCGAATTATAATTATCACTCGTCAAAATACAATTGTTACCATCTTTAAATATATTTATAGATAGGCAGAACAAAGGGTTAAATGCTAATGCGGCTTGCCATACTACATAAGTATTTTTGGATATCTTAAAAAAATGATGAATTAAATATATCTCCATTTTGATTATGACTAGACTAAACCCAGTTCGATCTATAATTTAATCGCCACTAGTGCAAATTATAATTTGAGATATCTCTAATTAGAAATCCCAGTGGAAATTTTTCAGATATTCAGATTTTCAGTTTTTTACAGATATGTTTAATCGCAATTTCTACTAGTCACATATCTGAAAATATTTTCCAATTGAAGTCAATGGAAGAATATGAGTAGTCATAAAAGCATTGTAGATATCTGTAATGTATATATTACGACGAGTCTCAATCACATTGTGGATATCTTAATTGCAATTCAGCGAGTCAAAATTGCAGAAGAGATATCTGGAATTTAATGTATTTAATGCTAACGCGGCTTGCCATAGGATGTGCATAATGCGTTTTGAATATCTAGTAAACGCTATACATGAAAGGGTTAAAGCGATAGTGCATGCTTTCATATGTAATTATTGTTATAATGTTGTCATAAAAAAAAAGCTCTTTTCCTATCAGCTGTGCCACATTGTTGTTAAATCATGTTTCAATCGAGTTTGAGTGTCAATAGAACTTTTTATGCTTTCTGTGGCTTTTCTTATGGAATTGAAAACGTTCACAAATACATTATTTTATACAAACATGTCAAAATGTAATAAGAGCAAGCTATAGCACAAGCAGAAAGTGTCTATTTTTATCATCTCATTTGTGATGAGACATTTGTGATATGTTTTGAAAAATTGAAAAAGTGCTGCTGCTTGACTTTTTTATTTTTTTTTTTGTGCTGCTGCTGCTTGACTTTTTTTTTTTTTTTTTTGTTGTTGTTTTTTTTTTTTTGTGTTGCTGCTTGACTGTGGTCATGAAGGGGTTACAGAAGCGTCGCCTCGGCCGGAAACGACGCGAGCCAATCACAGCGCACGGCGTGCGGTGGATGCGCGTGACATCAGCAGCCGTCGTGAGGGGATTGGAATGCTACAATGGAACAATCGCAACTGGACGCTTCGGATTAAAGCGCTGGAATGTTACTTTGTATCATCCGCGGCGGAAACGCGCTTTGAATGTAACAAGGAGTAGAACAACGCGCGTGTGGGGATGTTCTCACGAGCAACAACAACACAGGAGGATTTATCCGCCGGGAATATGTGAGAACACACGGATTTGTGGGGATTTATCCGCTCGGGAAGTTTTTGACAGGGTCTTTCTGACCAACACGCATCACGTGAGATCCATCCCTGGGACATTTCTCTGATTCCAGGACTTCTCCGAAAGTGCTTTCCGATGCCAGAGCAGGTCAGGTGTCGTCCGACAGGAGTTTAGATGTCCAGCAGGAGAGCAGAGAGAGGTAGATCCATAAGAAAGGGTTCTGGATAAGTCGCCCACATGCTCTGGATTTGGGATTGGAATCATAAGGTGGAAGTCGAGAGCATCAAATCCCCGCAGGTCTGTGGAAGAAGATGCTGTCCGGCAGGAGTTGAGACCCCCAGATTCATCAGCGAACCGCTCCATCTGGATCTAAGGACACATGCAGGCCAAAAAACGCTATTTAATTCTGTCCTCCGCGGGTGTGTGTCTCATTCTCCTCTTTTTCCTGCAGGGACCAGCTTCCAAAAGGAGTCCGAGCAGAGGGGATGACCCCCATCCACACTGGCCCCCCTTCTCAGACCCCTTACGAGCTTTTATCCCCTGGGATCAGACCCAAACCGAGGACTACAATGTCCGCTCCTCTCCGAGACACAAACGAGAGGAAAGCCCCGGAGCGCACAGGTGCCGAATGGACTCGTGCTTCGACTTCTCCTTGTGCCGGAGGAACGGCTTCAAAGTCTACGTCTACCCTCAGCAGAAAGGAGAGAAGATGTCCGAGAGCTACCAGAACATCTTGTCCTCCATCGAGGGCTCCAGATTCTACACTTCGGACCCTGGGCAGGCTTGCCTCTTCGTTCTGAACCTCGACACCCTGGACCGAGACCAGCTGTCCCCTCAGTACGTGCACAACCTCAGAACCAAGATCCAGAACCTGAACCTGTGGAATAACGGGCGCAACCACCTGATCTTTAACCTGTACTCTGGCACATGGCCGGATTACACGGAGGATCTGGGCTTTGATATCGGCCAGGCCATGTTGGCCAAAGCCAGCATCAGCACTGAGAACTTCAGACCCAGATTCGACATCTCCATCCCCTTGTTCTCCAAAGATCACCCCCGGACCGGAGGAGAAAGGGGCTTTTTAAAATACAACACCATCCCTCCTTTTAGGAAATACATGCTGGTTTTTAAAGGCAAGCGCTATCTGACTGGGATTGGCTCCGACACCAGGAACGCGCTTTATCACGTCCATAATGCTGAAGATGTGGTTCTCCTCACCACCTGCAAACATGGCAAAGACTGGCAGAAACACAAAGACGCTCGCTGCGACAGGGACAACGCGGAATATGACCGGTAAGATTCCTTCTGTCACAAATGGTGACACTTTATAACCACTCAACTATTATATTATGCTGAAGAGCACATCATGTACAGTGGCCTCAAAAAGTATGCAAAATATCAAAGCAGGTGCCATTTATGGTTTTTGCGCTTTTAAAGCAAAACTTTTCACATGAAAAAGATGTTCTTTTTAGATTTGTAGTCATAAAACAATAGATTTGTTAACACTTAACGACTTGCATTATGTAATCAGATTACTTTTTTATCTAATGATTAAAGTAACTCATTACAAGTAACGTGCATTATGTAATCAGATTACTTTTTGATCTAACGATTAAAGTAACTCATTACAAGTAACGTGCATTACAGAATCGGATTACTTTTTGATGGAGTAAAGTAACGCATTACAAGTAATGTGCATTATGTAATCAGATTACTTTTTGATGTAACGCATTACAAGTAACGAGCATTATGTAATCAGATTACTTTTTGATGTTACAAGTAACGTGCATTACATAATCGGATTACTCTTTGATGGAGTAAAGTAACGCATTACAAGTAACGTGCATTATGTAATCAGATTACTTTTTGATCTAACGATTAAAGTAACTCATTACAAGTAACGTGCATTACATAATCGGATTACTTTTTGATGGAGTAAAGTAACGCATTACAAGTAACGTGCATTATGTAATCAGATTACTTTTTGATGGAGTAAAGTAACGCATTACAAGTAATGTGCATTATGTAATCAGATTACTTTTTGATGTAACGCATTACAAGTAACGAGCATTATGTAATCAGATTACTTTTTGATGTTACAAGTAACGTGCATTACATAATCGGATTACTCTTTGATGGAGTAAAGTAACGCATTACAAGTAACGTGCATTATGTAATCAGATTACTTTTTGATCTAACGATTAAAGTAACTCATTACAAGTAACGTGCATTACATAATCAGATTACTTTTTGATGGAGTAAAGTAATGCATTACAAGTAATGTGCATTATGTAATCAGATTACTTTTTGATGTAACGCATTACAAGTAACGAGCATTATGTAATCAGATTACTTTTTGATGTTACAAGTAACGTGCATTACATAATCGGATTACTCTTTGATTTAACGATTAAAGTAACTCATTACAAGTAACGTGCATTATGTAATCAGATTACTTTTTGATCTAACGATTAAATTAACTCATTACAAGTAACATCAGATTACTTTTTGATGTTACAAGTAATGTGCATTACGTAATTTGATTACTTTTTGATCTAACGATTAAAGTAACGCATTACAAGTAACGTGCATTACGTAATCATTTACATAATTTATGTTTAAATACATAACTTTTCTCATGAAAAAGATGTTCTTTTTAGATTTGTAGTGATAAAACAATAGATTTGGTAACACATGGCGTTGCATTAGTTAATGGATTAATTTAAATTAATAATGTGCAATACATTTGTTACAGTATTCTTTGTTAATATTAGTTAATAAAATACAACTGTTCATTGTTAGTTCAGGTCCATTAACTAATATTAACAAGTACAACTTTTAATGGTATAATGTATTAGTAAATGTTGAACACTTAAAAATGTTGTGTTTGGATTAGATTTTGGATTAGAAATTCTAAACGTAACTTTTCTGATGCGTTTGCAATGGCTTTAAAGCAGCTGGTGTTAAAGCAATCTTTAGTGCATGCATGAAGTCAGTTGTTTTTGGGATAGTGTGCATGTGCTCTTGCTTTCAAACAAATATTGCTTTGATTATTGTATCTAATTCAGTGACATTCAGAGCAAAATAAGTTTTGGGATCACTGCATGAGTGAGTGTAAATATGCATTAACTGTTTGAATATACATTAAGGGTAAAAAAAATTACTTAATGTGTTATTTTAATGAACATTTGTGTTACCAAAAACATATTTGCTGTCATTCTGGTGGGAAAGGCACCGAAAGTTGTGTTATATCTTGAAATGCTGCATCAGTTGTGTTTTATTCATGTTGAGCTTGTTTCAGACGACGATCAAAAACTAGTTTTCTAATGCAGTGATTTTTTTAAACCCCTAAGCTGATGCTTATCATAATATCATATCATCTCTAATTGAAGTGCACACGAAATGGCTTTAATGCATTCATGTGCAGTCCGTAGGCTGCAAAAGCTTTCAATGTGCATGACATAACCCTGAATATCATACCACACGCAATCAGGATAGATTTATCAGTGTACACTACCCTTCAAAAGTTTGGGGCTGTTGCGATTTTATGAGGTTTTACAAAGAAGTTTCTTCTGCTCATTAATCTGATCATAACTCCAGTAAACAGTGCAATATTCCTCATGTGTAGATCATCTGTTCTCTATGTAAATATATAGTAAAGTGTGATTTATTCCTGTGATCAAATCATCATTCCTCCAGTCTTCAGTGTCACATGATCCTTCACTAATCTCTCTAATATGAGGATCTGTTGATCAACACACATTTATGATTATTATCAGTGTTGAGTTGAACACAGGTGTGCTGCTTCAGATTTATGTGGAAAACTTTTTTATTTCAGGATTTGTAAAATAGATCCCAAACCATTGAATATAGCTGGTAGTGTACACTAAAGTGTGGGTCAGTTTATAATTAAAATTTTTATTTGGCAAGGATGCATTAAATTGATCAAAAGTGAGAGTAAAGATTATTGTTTCAAATAAACGCTGTCCTTTTCATCAAAGAATCCTGAAAAATCACAAAGATTACTTTTTGATGTAACGGGTAAAGTAATGCATTACAAGTAACGTGCATTATGTAATCGGATTACTTTTTGATATTAGAAGTAAAGTAACTCATTACAAGTAACGTGCATTACGTAATCAGATTACTTTTTGATATTACAAGTAAAGTAACTCATTACAAGTAACGTGCATTACGTAATCAGATTACTTTTTGATATTACAAGTAAAGTAACGCATTACAAGTAACGTGCATTACGTAATCGGATTACTTTTTGATCTAACAAATAAAGTAACTCATTACAAGTAACGTGCATTACGTAATCGGATTACTTTTTGATATTACAAGTAAAGTAACTCATTACAAGTAACGTGCATTACGTAATCAGTACTTTTTGATATTACAAGTAAAGTAACGCATTACAAGTAACGTGCATTACGTAATCGGATTACTTTTTGATCTAACAAATAAAGTAACTCATTACAAGTAACGTGCATTATGTAATCAGATTACTTTTTGATATTACAAGTAAAGTAACTCATTACAAGTAACGTGCATTATGTAATCAGATTACTTTTTGATATTACAAGTAAAGTAACTCATTACAAGTAACGTGCATTACGTAATCAGATTACTTTTTGATATTACAAGTAAAGTAACTCATTACAAGTAACGTGCATTATGTAATCAGATTACTTTTTGATGTAACGGGTAAAGTAATGCATTACAAGTAACGTGCATTATGTAATCGGATTACTTTTTGATATTACAAGTAAAGTAACTCATTACAAGTAACGTGCATTACGTAATCAGATTACTTTTTGATATTACAAGTAAAGTAACGCATTACAAGTAACTTGCATTACGTAATCGGATTACTTTTTGATCTAACAAATAAAGTAACTCATTACAAGTAACGTGCATTACGTAATCGGATTACTTTTTGATATTACAAGTAAAGTAACTCATTACAAGTAACGTGCATTACGTAATCAGATTACTTTTTGATATTACAAGTAAAGTAACGCATTACAAGTAACGTGCATTACGTAATCGGATTACTTTTTGATCTAACAAATAAAGTAACTCATTACAAGTAACGTGCATTACGTAATCGGATTACTTTTTGATATTACAAGTAAAGTAACTCATTAAAAGTAACGTGCATTACGTAATCAGATTACTTTTTGATATTACAAGTAAAGTAACGCATTACAAGTAACATGCATTACGTAATCGGATTACTTTTTGATATTACAAGTAAAGTAACTCATTACAAGTAATGTGCATTTACGTAATCAGATTACTTTTTGATATTACAAGTAAAGTAACGCATTACAAGTAACGTGCATTATGTAATCAGATTACTTTTTGATCTAACAAATAAAGTAACTCATTACAAGTAACGTTCATTATGTAATCAGATTACTTTTTGATGTAACGGGTAAAGTAATGCATTACAAGTAACGTGCATTACGTAATCAGATTACTTTTTGATCTTGCACTATTTTTACTGTATGTTTGATCAAATAAATGCAGCCTTGGTGAGCAATAGAAACAAACTTTTGAACGGTACTAGTATATTTTTGTCTGTATCTATTATTCCGAAGTAGCATTATCTTCTTCCGCAATTGTTATTATGCACCTTTTGATCCGAGAGGCTGGTGTTAAGAAGTCAAATGCTTCACTTTGCCTTTAACGCTGTTGAACATCCCGTGATCTCCGTCTGTGTGGTGGGTGCCTCGGGCCCCGGTTTCCTGCTGTGTTTTTTGTCCTGGTGGCTGCGGCTCCCAGTGAGACTGGGACGGGCGGCTCTGTAGGATTAGTGCAAACAATGTCCCTGGTGCCAGTGGGGGAAAGCAGCCCTCTCTCTGTTTAAACAGCCGTTTCCCAGACCCCACTCCATCACCCAGGAATGCCGGTGTCCCGGCTGACCCCGCGTGACCTCAGTGTCATCCCGCCTGCCGACTGGCTGTTCTGGGTGACCTGAAGAGATGCTCACATGCCACTCACATAGTTTACAACCCCCCCCGACACACAGCTGTGCTCTTACTGATATGTGCATTTATAATTCTATACAATTAAAAGAGTTTTAGGGCGTCTTCACACCTGAAAGTCCGCACTAGGTCTGCAACGACGCGTCAACATCATCGATGACGTCGACTACGAAAATACGTCGACGTGCGTGAAATGCGTCGACGCGTCGGCGGCACATTATTTACGTTCTAGAATGGAACAGAAGCTCTAGAATAATGGCAGCTTCTGCTCCCGGGCATAGTGAAAATGATCATTTATCATATAAAGCCAGACCGCGACATTCAAAAGTGTGGGAGTACTTTAAACAGAAGCCGAATAAAACTGTGCTTTGTTCGCTCTGTAACGCCGGTTTCACACTGCGCGCGGTGGCAGAGCGGGAGCTTTCACACTGCCAATCAGTGTTGCCAAGTCCGCGTTTTTTAAGCGGTATTGGGCTACTTCTACATTGTTGTCTCATGTCCGCGGGTCGAAGCGATCCCAATTATGTGATTATTTATCCCCGGGAATGAGAACTTTAGCAGGCAGCCCTGCAAAAAAACACACATATTTAACCCCCCGAACGCGATGTTTGCCAGAGAACCTCCCCGAAACGCGTTTGGGCTTGTTTTGGGCTAGTTTTGAGTAACGAATGGGTGGGTTTTGTTCAACCCTGCTGCCAGTGTTCTCTCGCGCAGCTGAACCGTGGCGCGTGTATTGCAACAGACGGTCACATTTTCCGGTGTTCTTCTCCGACCCCAGTACGTCTCGTGCCTTTATTTATTATGGGCTGCATATATCTGCTGCTAATGCGACCTGGTTCCCCTCTGTCCCAAACACATATGCATAATAACATGCTGTATAGAGGTAGTTTACATGATTAAAGTAACATTAAAGTTAAGATATGCCTCTAGCTTTAATCATTTAAATGTGTCTTTGAAGTTCTGGCAGCTTTAGTCGTTGTTTATGCACATGTATATCTTCAAAATAGACGACTAGTTATACATTAAAACTATGATGAAAGCTCCTGTGTGTGAACCTTTTGCAGATAAATACAAGTGCACAACACAAATCAATAAGTAAATCATACTCAACTACTATAGTAAACAACTTTTCCTAATTAGGCCTACTCTGTTTACATTTTATGATGAATAGTATCATTATACATGATGTTTAAAATGCTTCTTGTGGTCATATATTTAATTATAAAATGGCATACTATGTACACTACCCTTCCTGAAATACAATTAATATTGTCAACATTCATTGATTTCATGTTAAAATAATATACAAATTCACTACCCTCTTTGAAATACAATAATCAGTAAAAAAGAATCATAAAATCAACCCGGAAAAATAATCGTTAGATTAGTCGACAGAAAAAATAATCGTTAGTTGCAGCTCTAGTCCGCACCAAGGTCCAAACCGAAGTTCATGTTTTGATACTTTTTATATATTCGGTTAGTTTTGGTTTGGTTTCACATTGCAATTATGCGAGTGCACTAAAGAACTTTACATGACACACTTGTGTCCACTCGTCATCATCATGTGAGCAATCTGGACACTGATTGGTTTGTAAACGGACGTGCGTCTGACGTCAAAAGTGAATGAACGGACGCATATCGTTGCTACTATTGAACAGTGCGCATTGCTGGACTATTTTTTTATTTGTTACGTTTAAAAATGGACATTTCAAGCTTTATATTCACATATTTCTCATGTTTGTGAGGCAGTATCTGCTGAGTTTCGGTTTATTTGAGACGCGCTCCAGTTCATGTGTAAAGCATGTGATCGCTCCCGCCATTATTGTCTGCTATAGACTATTTGCTTCTTATTTATTAAATCCAGGCAATTATCTGATTAAACGTTGATTAAAATTAAGATACAATTTATACGAAACGAAATTCACATTAAAGAAATGCTTTCTAAGCAAAATCATACAAAATTTCGTTCAAAATTATTTCTGACTTTCTGTCTACTGACATATTGCGCATATTTTCACTTTTCATAATCAATGTAGCCTAGATTAAATTTAAAAATAACGTTATAATATTTAAACATAAACAGGAACATCCTGTAAATGCTCTGAAAGTCCGAACCGTACAGAAAATGCTTTCACACTAGAATCGAACCGAACCTTTGTTCAGTTTGATCCGGCCTCTTTTCGTCGGACCAAATTTCGTCTGTTTGGTCCGGATCGTGGTACAGGGGAGGTTTCACACCTGCAAAAATCCGGACCAAACAAGGTAGGTGTGAAAACGCCCTTAGTGTCCAGCATTACACACCTTCTCTGGAAAGTGAATGGGGACGCACCTTATAATACATTGTGGCATTAAGAAGCTAATATTCATATTGATCACTTTGAGTTGAGGTCCTTCTTTTGACAGGCTCTCTATTTCATGACATTTTATGGGCCGTTTTTTCTTGAGGTGCCATATGACAACTTTGAAAAATGCATGGCGTGTTTCCATTGGAGGCGGATGCTCATTTCCCGCTGTAGCCATAGGCCTTCTCTCCGCAAGGACGGATGCAGAAGTTGTTGAACATGACCGTTCTTGTGAATGTGAAATGCTGACGGCTGTGGCGCTGAATAATTGATCAGATGTGTTTTATTCATGTTATGTTTTTTTTCCTCTCTCTCTCCACTTGAAATTTTCAGAATCTTCATGAGTTATTTATGAGTGCACAAAAATCATCTGCATCATTTCGGTCCGGCATTCAGATTTGCTCATGAAAGATTATGGAACAAAATGATTAGCTTGACTGATCTGCATGGAAATAATTGAATTTGAAGGCATTTTCATGCAGTTGCGGAGTCTTTAATTAAAGTATGCTTTTTTAAAATATTATCTTTCATGCAGTTTATAATGTAAAAGGTCTGCTAAGATCAAAGTGCCTGACAAATAGTTAATGTCTTCTAAAAGAAAGAGTTGATTCTGAACTGCCTGAAACAAGTCATCAGCAATTCTAGTCTCACTTCCGGTTGCATACTGAACAAATTTGCATAATGCCCGCCCTCTGGTCTCTTAGCCCCGCCCTCACTCACTGTAGTTAATGCCCTCCTCTGGTCCTGATTGGCTGAACAGCGTCTCTTAGCCCCGCCCTCACTCACTGTAGTTAATGCCCACCTCTGGTCCTGATTGGCTGAACAGCGTCTCTTAGCCCCGCCCTCACTCACTGTAGTTAATGCCCTCCTCTGGTCGTGATTGGACAGCATCTCTTAGCCCCGCCCTCACTCACTATAGTTAATGCCCACCTCTGGTCCTGATTGGCTGAACAGCGTCTCTTAGCCCCGCCCTCACTCACTGTAGTTAATGCCCTCCTCTGGTCCTGATTGGCTGAACAGCGTCTCTTAGCCCCGCCCTCACTCACTGTAGTTAATGCCCACCTCTGGTCTTGATTGGCTGAACAGCGTCTCTTAGCCCCGCCCTCACTCACTGTAGTTAATGCCCACCTCTGGTCCTGATTGGCTGAACAGCGTATCTTAGCCCCGCCCTCACTCACTGTAGTTAATGCCCTCCTCTGGTCTTGATTGGCTGAACAGCGTCTCTTAGCCCCGCCCTCACTCACTGTAGTTAATGCCCTCCTCTGGTCCTGATTGGCTGAACAGCGTATCTTAGCCCCGCCCTCACTCACTGTAGTTAATGCCCTCCTCTGGTCCTGATTGGCTGAACAGCGTCTCTTAGCCCCGCCCTCACTCACTGTAGTTAATGCCCTCCTCTGGTCCTGATTGGCTGAACAGTGTCTCTTAGCCCCGCCCTCACTCACTGTAGTTAATGCCCACCTCTGGTCCTGATTGGCTGAACAGCGTCTCTTAGCCCCGCCCTCACTCACTGTAGTTAATGCCCTCCTCTGGTCCTGATTGGCTGAACAGCGTCTCTTAGCCCCGCCCTCACTCACTGTAGTTAATGCCCACCTCTGGTCCTGATTGGCTGAACAGCGTCTCTTAGCCCCGCCCTCACTCACTGTAGTTAATGCCCTCCTCTGGTCCTGATTGGCTGAACAGCGTCTCTTAGCCCCGCCCTCACTCACTGTAGTTAATGCCCACCTCTGGTCCTGATTGGCTGAACAGCGTCTCTTAGCCCCGCCCTCAATCACTGTAGTTAATGCCCTCCTCTGGTCCTGATTGGCTGAACAGCGTCTCTTAGCCCCGCCCTCACTCACTGTAGTTAATGCCCTCCTCTGGTCCTGATTGGCTGAACAGCGTCTCTTAGCCCCGCCCTCACTCACTGTAGTTAATGCCCACCTCTGGTCCTGATTGGCTGAACAGCGTCTCTTAGCCCCGCCCTCACTCACTGTAGTTAATACCCTCCTCTGGTCCTGATTGGCTGAACAGCGTCTCTTAGCCCCGCCCTCACTCACTGTAGTTAATGCCCTCCTCTGGTCCTGATTGGCTGAACAGCGTCTCTTAGCCCCGCCCTCACTCACTGTAGTTAATGCCCACCTCTGGTCCTGATTGGCTGAACAGCGTCTCTTAGCCCCGCCCTCACTCACTGTAGTTAATGCCCTCCTCTGGTCCTGATTGGCTGTACAGCGTTTCTTAGCCCCGCCCTCACTCACTGTAGTTAATGCACTCCTCTGGTCCTGATTGGCTGAACAGCGTCTGTTAGCCCCGCCCTCACTCACTGTAGTTAATGCGCACCTCTGGTCCTGATTGGCTGAACAGCGTCTCTTAGCCCCGCCCTCACTCACTGTAGTTAATGCCCTCCTCTGGTCCTGATTGGCTGAACAGTGTCTTTTAGCCCCGCCCTATCACTGAGATTCAGATATGATGCTTTCTGACCAATCACAGCAGAGCAGCTCTCAGAGAGGCGGAGCTTAGAGAGACTGAATCTTTGAATGAACCGTTTCAGACTCTGAGAAATGAGCTGATGTATATTATGAGCAAATGAGTGTTTTTGGAGTTGGATGAATGTAAAACAGCATAACATGGCACTTTAAAGCAGCGTTAGATTGCTTGCAACTCTCAAGTTTGTGATTAATACACTTTTAAAAAGAACTTTTCACTGAGAAGTCTAAATCAATGCATTTAAAATGTAACGTCTGTTAGCTTTCTGAAAGTTATGAAGTCAGTGGCTCTACAGAAACCAGGCAGAATGACTAGAAAGAGTGGACTTTGAGTGTTTCCGCAGATGCCAAGAGCAAAGCACACTAAATAAACACTTGATGAAGTGTTTGTATTGCGTCTCAGTTTGGACCGTTCGTCATAATTTGATTGGCGAGGGCTCTTTGCAAAGGAACGTGGACACTGGTGGATGTCGGTTACATAACCTTGGATTTCCTCAGCTGCCCTGTTAACACAGCTAATCATCTTAAACAGATCCCAATCCTTTATTAGGCCCTGAGGAAGTGGACAAAAGACAATGACTCCGGGCCAGACTGCTGACGTTCAGATGCAGTTTTTAGCTTCATATTTGAGGTCTTTGTGCCATTAACACATCCTGCGAGCAGTGGCGCCTCCAGAAATTTTTCATAGGGGTGGCCAGATGGGGCCACTTAAAATCTTGGGGTGGCACACCAAAACTAGAAACCATAATTTCAGAATTTTATTCTACTGGTGTAGTAAACCGGCCTGTAGAAAACTATCAGAAAGACTTAAGGAAACTACTTGGGTTTATTGGGTTTATTTAATGTTACTAATTATATAATGTGCATAGACTAATAACAGTACAGTTAACATTTTGAGTTGTACAACAATTCTGTTTTATTTTGCAATTATATTTGGCATAAGGTGTACATTTATTGTAAACAAAACAGTTACTGGGGAAAAGCAGATACTGGCAGATACAAATAAAAGCAAGGACAGAAACAATCACATCTTTGCTTTATGTAACAGGACTTTCCCAACAGGGATCAACAGCCTGATTCTGATTACCAGGCTATACAGTATGTGTAAGAAACATTTATATCTCGGGACACTAGTCCCGAGGTAACTAGTTCGTCAGCTCCAGTTTGTATCCAGCCTCTGATGGAGACTTCAGATGCCCCTGTGATGAGACGACTCGACGCCTGTGAAGAGACGACTCAACGCCAGCGTTGTTATGGCCTAAAATAATACATGATTGATTAACTTATCCTAACATTTTTTCTTTTTTTTTCTTTAACATTCTCTTTTCTAACATTTTTCAATGTACATTTATGAAATGCACTTTCTGTGAAGCTGCTTTGAAACGATGTGTATTGTGAAAAGCGCTATACAAATAAATTTGAATTGAATTGAATTGAATATCTTTGCTTAATGTAAAACTAGGCTAGCCATCAATTTCATTATTAGGGCCACGTGATCGTTACTTCACCTGTTGGTCCAGGAACACGTCTAACACCTGCTTTTGCCGTGTCCTGCCACGCTTCTGGACCAATGGAGCTGACTGTCCCTGGGCTACTGCTGTCTGTTTTATCTCGTCATTGTGTTCTTTCACTAATGCTGGCTGTGTATCCTTGTCATGCTGCTCTGTCTGTTCCTCTCCTCCATCCACCTCCTCCTCCTCATCCTTACTAAGCCTCTCTTGATCCCCTGCCATCTCTTTCACTCCTCCTTCTGTACTTTTCTTCTTAAAATAAGAAGAGATGTCTGTGGACTTTCTCTTCATTGTCTGAAAATTGACATAACATGCACCAGCTAACGACGTTAGCTAGGTCCCAGATAACAATTTTTGGTTCCAGGAATGTTTTGGGAACGTTAGTTTCTGGTTCCCAGAACGTTCTCAGAACGTTCCCAGAACAGACATCCTACGTTCTCTATTGGTTAGCCAGGAAAGTTCTCTTTACGTAAATAGAACGTTCCCTGTTGGTTTAGAGAACGTTCCCCTAACCTTCCCAGAAAGTTCTCAGAACGTTCCCGGAATGTTCCCCTAACCTATTTACTCTGATATAATTTACCCTGCTGTGCGTCAGTAATCGTCCAGCAATGCCCGCGTCCCATATGGTATAAGCGGCATGGAAAACGGATGAATGGACGTCAATAATCAGTAGCCTACTACAAACCATGTCTTGTTTTGAACTTATTTAATCAATAGAAATAATCCAAGCACATAAACCTTCATATGGAGGATTAAATAAGATTGAATTATGCATTTCGTAACTTGTATCACTGACGACACCTACTACCACAACCAGGTACGTTTAAGTGCCAAATAACAATGACTTCAACACAATATGTGGTTTTAAAATATGAATTTTATTCACAGACATTAATAATGAATAAAGATTACTTTAACTGGGATAACTGCAATATTTTCTTACCACTGAATTAACGTAACGTAGCCTTCTCTCTTTTGGTCAGTAAACCAAATCTCCTCGGTTAACATCATGTTGTCTTCAATTACTTGTCAAATCTCTGTGAAATCACACTATTTACACTGGTATATTTATTAATTATAACCCATTATTAAATAAAGATCGATAAACTAATGTTAGTTAGTCGGTAAAAACGAAATGACCGTTAATTTTTAAATTACGCGAGTGCGCGTCTTTCTGTGGATGACGAAAGAAAGCGCGTGCTGGAGAAGCGCGCACAGATCAGAGGCGCGCAGTAACGAAATATACAAATAAACCTGCGTATAAAAATTTAATCTAAAAATAACCTGCAGGGAACGTTCTGGGAAGGTTCTCTTTAGGTTATAAAATAAACCCCAAAAATAACCTGCAGGGAACGTTCTGGGAAGGTTCTCTTTAGGTTATAAAATAAACCCCAAAAATAACCTGCAGGGAATGTTCTGGGAACGTTCTCTTTTGGTTACAAAAACACAACCAATAGAGAACGTTCCCAGAACGTTCTTATTTGGTTCCCTACAAAAATAACCAAACGGGAACCATATGGGAACGTTAGGGGAACGTTCTGTGTTTATTGGGGTAACGTTAACTCTTGTCAAAACGTGTCAAAGACACATCAAAAAGCTGCTGTAACAGTATACTGTAACCATTTGGCACTTAAAAAGCACATCACGACACATAATTCCCCGTCTTCTTTTACTTAAGAATATTTTTTGACTTATTTACGGTAGTCTTCTTCGTCTTCTAACTTCTTTTGAAATTGTTGACTGACGGGCACGCGCTGACCTGTACTGTTGCTGTCTGAGCGCGCAACAGCGGTATCGGGGGCGGGGCGGGGCGGGCTGTGTGTGATCGAAGGTCTAGAGCGGCTTGCCTGCCTGGCTGTGCATAAAGGGATGAAATACATAACGGATGCTACTAAAATTTATACTGGCCAGTGGGGTGGCCAGTGGGGTGGCCAGGAGTCGGCCAGGGGTGGCCACGGCCACCCCTGGCCACCCCCTGGTGGCGCCACTGCCTGCGAGTTTCATAGCATTCATTTAAAGGATTAGTTCACTTTTAAATAAACTTTTGCTGATAGTTTCCTCACCCCCATGTCATCCGAGATGTCCATGTCTTTCTTTCTGCAGTCGAAAAGAAATGAAGGTTTTGGATGAAAACAGTTCAGGGTTTTTCTCCATATAATGGACTTCAATGGGCCCCAAACGGTTCAGTTTCAGTGCAGCTTCAAAGGGCTTTAAACGACACCAGATGATGAATAAGGGTCTGATCTAGACAAACCATCAGTTTCTGAGAGAAACCCAGCAGTATTTATGATATTATATTACCTCTTATTAGACGAGCGTGATCATCTCTGAGCTCAGACATAACTTGCGCTAAGTGAGGTCAAAATACGAGCGTGGTCATAGATAAATCGATAGTAGATGCCTCATTCTACTGATCCGTGCAGGCGCTAATGAGGAATCTACACATACATCTATGACCAGGCTCGTATTTTGACCTCACTTAGCGGAAGTTATGGCGGAGCTCAGAGATGATCACGCTCGTCTGATAAGAGGTAAAATAATATCATAAATACTGCTGGGTTTCTCTCAGAAACTGATGGTTTGTCTAGATCAGACCCTTATTCATCATCTGGTGTCGTTTAAAGCTGCACTGAAACTGAACCGTTTGGGGCCCATTGAAGTCCATTATATGGAGAAAAACCCCTGGACTGTTTTCATCAAAAACCTTCATTTCTTTTCGACTGCAGAAAGAAGGACATGGACATCTTGGATGACATGGGGGTGAGGAAACTATCAGCAAAAGTTTATCTAAAAGTGAACTAATCCTTTAATGCTACAAAAACGTTTTGTTTTGATATCGTGGGATCTGTCACATGGGTGAAGGTATTTGTTTGCTGGACCCTTACCTGTCCAGACCACAGCTTGAATCTGAAAGCTGAGCAGATGCAGAAAGCAGATGGAGATGTGGTCCGTGTTCAGCAGATCAAGCGCAGTGTGTGCAGAATCTCAGCGGACAGGCCGTCTGGGGTTAAATAAGGTGGAAGAAATCCTCTCCCCGTTTTCCACTGCCCATTATGTGGAAAATCCAGCCTTTATCGGTCACTAATAACAAGGAAGTCGTGATTGTCTCGACTCAGCGGCTGAAAACACCAGCCGTGCAAAACCATTCTGATCATTTGCCTGACCTTCTGTTTGATTTCTACCACTGAACAAATCACAATTGTGAGCTTTATTCATTTTTTATTTTTTATTTAAGATCTGAAAAGTTTTTTGTTGTGATTCAAAAATTGTGATTTTTGTTGTGAATTTTTCAGCCTTAATTCACTTATTATTTTATTGTTTTATTGATTTTTATTCATGTGCTTGAAACATCATCTTGATTGTCAAGAAGATTCAAAGTGTTTAATGTAAAAGATAAAATACTGTAACATTTGATTAAATTCAGTTAAAATTAAATGTACTTATTTTATTAAATTAATAATATTTACATTTTCTTAATTACATTTTCTAAAATTAATACATTTTAAGAAATTTGATGATGGGTGGATGCGATGGAAGGATGGAAGGATGGAAGGTGAGTGGATGGATGGATGGATAAAAGGTGGACGAATGGGTGGATTGAAGGTGGGTGGGTAGGTGAATGGATGGATGGATGGAAAGACAGAAATATAGAAGGTGGTTGGTTGGATTGGTGGATGGATGGATGGAAGGTGGGTGGATGGATGGAAAGACAGAAATATAGAAGGTGGTTGGTTGGATTGGTGGATGGATGGATGGAAGGTGGGTGGATGGATGGAAGGTGGGTGGATGGATGGATGTGTGGATGGATGGATGTGTGGATGGATGGATGTGTGGATGGATGGATGTGTGGATGGATGGATGGATGGATGATAAATGGAAGGTGTATGATGGATGGATAATAAAAGGTGGACGGATGGATAGATGGATGGGCTGAAGGACAGAAGGATAAAAGGTGGATGGATGGATGGATGGATCGATAGATGGAAGATTCGATGGATGGATAAAAGGTGAACAGATGGGTGGATTGAAAGTGGGTGGGTAGGTGAATGGATAGATGGATGGATGGATGGATGGATGAAGGTGGATGGATGGCTGATGGATGGCTGATGGATGGATGATGGATGGATGAAGGTGGATGGATGGATGGATGGATGAAGGTGGGTGGATGGATGGAAGGAAGGAAGGATGAATGGATGGAAGGTGGATGGATGGATGATAAATGGATGGATGATAAATGGATAGATGGATGGAAGGTGGATGGATTAATGATAAATGGATAGATAGATGGAAGGTGGACGGATATGTGGATGGATGGATGGATGGATGGATGGCTGATGGATGGATGAAGGTGGATGGATGGATGAAGGTGGATGGATGGATGAAGGAGGATGGTGGATGGATGGCTGATGGATGGATGGATGAAGGATGGATGATGGATGGATGGATGAAGGATGGATGATGGATGGATGGATGGATGGATGATGGATGATGGATGATGGATGATGGATGATGGATAGATAGATGGATAGATGGATGAAGGTGGATGGATGAAGATGGATGAAGGATGGATGATGGATGGATGGATGAAGGATGGATGATGGATGGATGATGGATGATGGATGAAGGATGGATGGATGGATGATGGATGATGGATGATGGATGATGGATGGATGGATGGATGGATGGATGGATGGATGATGGATGGATGGATGGATAGATAGATGGATAGATGGATGGATGGATGGATGGATGGATGAAGGATGGATGATGGATTGATGGATGATGGATGATGGATGGATGGATGATGGATGGATGGATAGATAGATGGATAGATGGATGGATGGATGAAGGTGGATGGATGGATGAAGGTGGATGGATGGATGGATGAAGGTGGATGATGGATGGATGGCTGATGGATGGATGAAGGATGGATGAAGGATGGATGATGGATGGATGGCTGATGGATGGATGGATGAAGGATGGATGATGGATGGATGGATGATGGATGAAGGATGGATGATGGATGAAGGTGGATGATGGATGGATGGATGAAGGTGGATGATGGATAGATGGATGGATGATGGATGAAGTTGGATGGATGGATGAAGGTGGATGATGGATGGATGGATGGATGGATGATGGATGAAGTATGGATGATGGATGGATGGATGGATGGATGAAGGATGGATGATGGATGGATGGATGGATGATGGATGAAGGATGGATGATGGATGGATGGATGAAGGATGATGGATGGATGGATGGATGATGGATGATGGATGATGGATGGATGGATAGATAGATGGATAGATGGATGGATGGGTGGATGGATGAAGGTGGATGGATGGATGAAGGTGGATGATGGATGGATGGCTAATGGATGGATGGATGAAGGATGGATGATGGATGGATGGCTGATGGATGGATGGATGGATGATGGATGGATGGATGATGGATGGATGGATGAAGGATGGATGATTGATGGATGATGGATGGATGGATGAAGGATGGATGATTGATGGATGATGGATGGATGGATGAAGGATGGATGATTGATGGATGATGGATGGATGGATGGATGATGGATGATTGATGGATGATTAATGGATGATTGATGGATGATTGATGGATGAAGGATGGATGGATGAAGGATGGATGATTGATGGATGATGGATGATTGATGGATGGATGGATGAAGGATGATGGATGATGGATGGATGATTGATGGATGATTGATGGATGGATGGATGAAGGATGATGGATGATGGATGGATGGATGGATGGATGGATGATGGATGGATGGATGATGAAGGATGATGGATGATGGATGGATGATTGATGGATGATTGATGGATGGATGATGAAGGATGATGGATGATTGATGGATGATTGATGGATGATTGATGGATGGATGATGAAGGATGATGGATGATTGATGGATGATTGATGGATGATCGATGGATGATTGATGGATGGATGATGAAGGATGATGGATGATTGATGGATGATTGATGGATGATTGATGGATGATTGATGGATGATTGATGGATGATTGATGGATGATTGATGGATGATTGATGGATGATTGATGGATGATTGATGGATGATTGATGGATGATTGATGGATGGATGATGAAGGATGATGGATGATTGATGGATGATTGATGGATGATTGATGGATGATTGATGGATGATTGATGGATGATTGATGGATGGAAGGATGGATGATGGATGGAAGGATGGAAGGATGGATGGATGATACATGGATAGATGGATGGAAGGTGGAAATCATTGAGTTAATGGTCCAGATGTGCAGTTGTTCTGCTGGTGAATGTGTTCTGTAGTGTTCACAGGCCGATGTGTCCCGGGTCGAGGTTTCCGCTGATGTGTCCGTCAGAAGCAGTGATGGTTAGACTGTCCACACCATGTGTTTGAGAAGCGGATGGGAAAAGCCCTTCAGAAGTGTGGGAAAACACACCGGCTCACAGAACCCCCTTCAGAATAGACTTGCAGTTGCTGAGGTATTCTGAGTCGCTTTATATGAGGAACCGGATTAATTTAGGCTTTTATTCACATAAAAACATTGACTACAGATAAACTCTCACTCTAAAAAATATATATATATGGCACTAAAAGGGGTTCTTTGGCTCATAATCATAGGGGAACCACTTTAAGTGCTGTATAACACCAATCTTGGTTCTTCAGTGGTTCTTCAGCGGTTCTACTGGATGACTGAGGTGCTATATAGCATCACTACCGTAAACAAGGGCTTAACGGGTTCTTCAGTGGTTCTTCAGTGGTTCTACTGGATGACTGAGGTGCTATATAGCATCACTACTGTAAACAAGGGCTTAACGGGTTCTTCAGTGGTTCTTCAGTGGTTCTACTGGATGACTGAGGTGCTATATAGCATCACTACTGTAAACAAGGGCTTAACGGGTTCTTCAGTGGTTCTTTGGGGTAGTTAAGGGGCTATATAGCATCACTGCCATACAAAGAACCTGTTAAGCCCCTGTATGGTTCTTCAGTGGTTCTTCAGTGGTTCTTCAGCGGTTCTACGGGATGACTGAGGTGCTATATAGCATCACTACCGTAAACAAGGGCTTAACGGGTTCTTCAGTGGTTCTACTGGATGACTGAGGTGCTATATAGCATCACTACCGTAAACAAGGGCTTAACGGGTTCTTCAGTGGTTCTACGGGATGACTGAGGTGCTATATAGCATCACTACCATAAACAAGGGCTTAACGGGTTCTTCAGTGGTTCTTTGGGGTGGTTAAGGTGCTATATAGCATCACTACCGTAAACAAGGGCTTAACGGGTTCTTCAGTGGTTCTTTGGGGTGGTTAAGGTGCTATATAGCATCACTACCGTAAACAAGGGCTTAACGGGTTCTTCAGTGGTTCTTTGGGGTAGTTAAGGGGCTATATAGCACCACTACCGTAAACAAGGGCTTAACGGGTTCTTCAGTGGTTCTTCAGTGGTTCTACGGGATGACTGAGGTGCTATATAGCATCACTACCATAAACAAGGGCTTAACGGGTTCTTCAGTGGTTCTTTGGGGTGGTTAAGGTGCTATATAGCATCACTACCGTAAACAAGGGCTTAACGGGTTCTTCAGTGGTTCTTTGGGGTGGTTAAGGTGCTATATAGCATCACTACCGTAAACAAGGGCTTAACGGGTTCTTCAGTGGTTCTTTGGGGTAGTTAAGGGGCTATATAGCACCACTACCGTAAACAAGGGCTTAACGGGTTCTTCAGTGGTTCTTTGGGGTAGTTAAGGGGCTATATAGCATCACTGCCGTACAAAGAACCTGTTAAGCCCCTGTATGGTTCTTCAGTGGTTCTTCAGTGGTTCTTCAGTGGTTCTACTGGATGACTGAGGTGCTATATAGCATCACTACCGTAAACAAGGGCTTAACGGGTTCTTCAGTGGTTCTTTGGGGTAGTTAATGCCTGGCTCACACTACAGGAGTTTTAGGCCGATTTATGGCCGATTTTCCCCTCCCGAGATTCTGAGAAAAAATCTTGTCCACGACCTCGATCGGTTCCGATGTTCGGCGCAGATTATCTGGTAATGTGAGACGTTCACAGATAAAATCTTGCCCTCCCGATCTGCTCTCACACAAATCGGGCTCGCCCCGATCATATCAAACATGTTTGATATTTATCGGGATGAGCAAGATTGTAATAACGTCAGTACTGTCACAATAGCCAATAGGAAACAAGTCTACGACTATGTATGTGCGCGCGCGCGCTGTGTGTGAGAGAGAGAAAGCTGCAAACCATTGTTTCTTATAAGTAGACACATTTCATAATACATAGCCTACTATACTAGCACCAATTGTATTTTCATATTACAGCACAAATCTACACTGTAAAAGGTGACACTGTCGCTTTTGAACTAGGCAGGCAATATTATAACGGTAAACATTCTAGCACACTATAGCCCTATTCGCACGGGTTTAGTAGGCTATTATCTGGGGACATCTGGTGATTTGTATTAATTGCAGAGAATGTCTGTGATCTTAATCCCGTCCGAATCGGCCATGTCTGTAATATGTAAAGTAAATATTCCGCCGCAAATGACCTTCCATATTTCGCCAAACACCGAGGCCCTGTGATAATATTAGTCCCGTGCGAATCGGCATCTCTGTGATTTGGCCGGGTTTAGGCGGATCGTATATCATTTTTGCAAGGTTTTTGTTTCCTGTGTGCATTTTTATCTTTATCTTTAACGAAGAATGGCACTAGGCTGCATAAAATGCGCACCGTTATGAATTCCCGTGCGGCCGCGCGGATTATACTTTCACTTTAGAATGAGCATCAATTTGGGAGTAAATTGCTTGAATGGTGTGTTTAATATTCTTAATGAAAAACACAAAAACAGAAAATGACAATGACAAACTCGCTTAAATGGGCGCTTTTACATTTAGGTTTGAAACTGAATCTTCCGCCGTATATATTATATTGCTCAGTTCAGTTTTTAATTGTAGCGTCTGTTCTCTAACTTAACTAAATTATTATTTTTATTACTATAAAACAATCAAAATGATATTGATACGACTGTTTATAATTTCATACAGCTATATCTATAACGAAAAAAACATTAAGTCTTGACATCATATCCAGGAGATAAGTCAGTAAATTCGAGTAAAATCACAGGCTTTGCTTATCCCGTGCGAATGCGCCACGCAAAATTCAGATGTGGGGAGTAATTTCTAAATCACACGAGGTCCGCAGATAATACTAATCCCGTGCGAATACTAGGGCTTATGATAGTAATATAAGGTCAATTTGACCTCCATTTCTCGCTGAAGAACTGACAGTCCATGTTGATCCCGTCTCCCCAACCATTTTCTCATCCACACTCGTTTATTCTTACGCTTTTGTTTTTTTTTTCACAACAAGCGATCATTATTGATAGAGCAAGTTTTCGGTTTACAGTCTCCATTTTCCCCGATTCCGATCTGCTGCGTAGATCACGTGACGCGCTTCCTCTGGCACGATAATCTTAATAACATTTTGTAGTGTGTGATGCTTCACGAATTTCAAATCTTGTAGTGTGAGCATGTTTAAGATTTGAGGGAAGAAAATCTGCAAAGATTCTCCTGAAGTGTGTGCTGCAACCAGATTTGACAATCGGATAGGATTTTAAAACTCCTGTAGTGTGAGCCAGGCATAAGGGGCTATATAGCATCACTACCGTATACAGAACCTGCTAAGCCCCTGTATGGTTCTTCAGTGGTTCTTCAGTGGTTCTTCAGCGGCTCTGTGGGATGACTGAGGTGTTTACAACACAAATACACATTTTTATACTTTTAACCTCAAATGCTGGACTTCAGTGTTGTTGTTCTTCATGATGTATGATGTCATCACGTCGGAAAGGTCACATGACGCAGGTGGAAGTGCCGACCCAGTGTTAAAACGAACGTGCAAAGACTAAATCAAACGCCATTTACACAAATAAAGGTAAAACAACGAGTTGGAGGAGAACATGAGATGGAGTTTGTCGATTCTTCCACCTGCGTCACGTGACCTTTCCGACGTGATGACATCATACGCCGTTATGTAGAACAACAACGAAGTCCAGCATCTGAGGTTAAAGTGTATAAATGTGTGTGTGTGTTGTAAATGTGGCGATGGTTTGTCTAGATCAGACTCTATTCCTCGTCTGCGATCAGAGCCTCTGAAACTGCAGTGGTTTGGACCTTCAGCCGTTGGTTCCCATTGAAGTCCATTATGTGCAGAAAAATCCTGGAATGTTTTCCTCAAAAAACTGAAGAAAGACATGAGCATCTGATGAGATGGGGGAGAGGAAACTATCAGATGTTCATTTTGAACTCATCCTTTAACTCAACAATAGGCTCAATATTTGACAAGGCAACACATAATGAATGCCAAAGCGTGATCAGATGGGATTTATTTGCATGTACAGTTTCTCTGTGTTGGCTGGCCTCAGCTAATCCAGAGACGTGGATTAACCCTCTATAAATACATCTCGCAGCTCCAGCATGTGTTTTCCTCGTCTCTCGCTTGGCACCGCTTCTTCATTACAAGTGTGACGTGAGCTCTGGGTTTTACGGTGAGCATTTGATCCCTCCTCTCTCCGTCTCGCTGACCGTCAGGGATTTCATGATGGACTTATGCCATGGCACTGTTTTCAATGGATGTTTCTCCAGCAGGATTGTTATCGTTAAAGTTCCTCAAAGGCTCCTAACTGCAGGTTTACATGCATCAAAGGTCAAAAAAACACTTGAGTTTTCTCATGATATCCACAGCACATCAGCTCATTTCTCAGAGAGTCTGAAACGGTTCATTCAAAGATTCAGCCTCTCTAAACCCCGCCTCTCTGAGACCTGCTCTGCTCTGATTGGTCAGCCAGCACAGTCTGTTCTGTTGTGATTGGTCTCTACAGTGTTTGAGGGCGGGGCAAAGAATACATTGTTCGCAGGCAGCCAATGAAAGCCATAGGCTGGCATTATGCAAATTTGTTTTGTAAGAGAAAGCGAGACTTGTTTTCGATTCTTTTTTTTTAGGAGACAATAACTTTATTTGTCGTTCACTTTGATCTTTACAACTTCACAAACATTAATTTCACTGCATGAAAGATAGTATTCAAAAAAGCATAACAGGTGCATTTGAAGTAAAACTAAAACTATTAAAAACATGTCTGTTGATTTAAATAAAGCTGAGATTAAAATTAAATTATAAATATATTAGTTGAAAATCTTTAGAAATATTGCCTTGGCAATAAACTGAAATAATTTTATGTTGAAGCACTAAAATTATTAACTGAAAATACATAAAACTTAAAACTGAAATAAAAATAAATCACACCTAAATAGCAATATTTAAGAAAAAGAACATACAATGAAAAACATTTAACAAAAATGTACATGAAAACTAAAAATATAAATATAAAAGATAATTCAAAATATTAATAAAACTAAATATAACTGGGATTTTTTCCAGCACAAATATCTGAACATTTACTTCATTAGATTAACTAAAAATGATAAAAGCACAACTAAATTACTAAAAAGTAAACTAAAATTAACATGCAAATTAATAAAACTATAATAAAACTAAAATAATATTTATACAGCTTTCGTTTATTTTGCAGATTAACTTTCACTTTTTTGTAAATTCATCTTCTTCACTGCTATTGTGACCGTAATGAGGATTTGTTTAACCCTAAATAAATGAGTCTTGCTGGTATAAATGAATGTATTTAGGCTGATTCAGTGATGCTAAATAACATTCTCTCTTCATCTCCTGTTAGTGGGTGGGATATATTCGGCAGCAAGTGAACATTTGGTCCTCAGAGTTGATGTGTTAGAAGCAGGAGAAATGGGCAAGCATAAGGATTTGAGCGAGTTTGACAATATTAGGTCATAATGTTATGCCGAATGTTATTTCGGTGTTTGCTGAGTGTCATGGCTGAGGGATTGCTTCTGTCAACATGAAAACATTGACCTTTCACCTGTTTCCTGTTAGTTGTGGTGCTCTGGATTCTGTCTGATGTGCTCAGAGCTGTACAGAGGGCTCTTCTTTTGAAGGGGAATATTAGTCAACATGTTTAATTGCAGACCAGATGTTGCCCAATAAAACGTATTTTTCCGTGGCATATTAAACGTTGGCACTCCCCTCATGCCCTCGTGGGCTCTGTGATCAGCATTTGGTGGAAATATGTGTGGTCGGCGAGACTTGAACTGTGCCAGCTCTGAGGTTCGCATGGGAACTCACTGATTCAAGCAGTGTTCAACACATGTATTAAAAGTGGACGTTGAAATTGGGATAATGTGAGTTACTGCAAAATCAAATAACGGCCTAGTTTTGTTAACTAACACACTTTTTTATTCAGTAAAGCTCATTATTTGAGCTGCACAGTTCTTCTGTACTACACTCTAAAAAATGCTGGGTAAAAAAAACCCAAGTTGGGTTGAAAATGGACTATTACAATTAGGTAGTTTTAACCCAGGGATTGAGTTGTTTTAAGCAAACATTTAACCAAACCGCTGGGTTAAAATGACCCATTCACTGGGTTAGGACAACACAACTGCTGGGTTAAAAGTCAAGTCAAGTCAACTTTATTTATATAGCGCTTTTAACAAAGCAGATTGTTTCAAAGCAGCTTTACAGTGTTAAACAGGAAAATAATGCAGCATAATTTTATTCAGCTGTATAGCCATTCTGGAGAAAACGCTGATGTCATCAGTTCATTTCAATCATCATACAGTGACAGTGTGGGCTTTAGATCAATAATTAGATCAGTAATTTAGTTTAAATGGTTAATTTAGTTTATTATTTAGATTTATTTCGATGTTTAATTGAAATATTTAGTGTCCCCAACTGAGCACGCCAAGCCAGAGGCAACAGCCCATTCACTGGGTTAAGACAACCCAACCACTGGGTTAAAACGACACATTCACTGGGTTACGACAACATAACCGCTGGGTTAAAACAACCCATTCACTGGGTTAAGACAACCCAACCACTGGGTTAAAACGACACATTCACTGGGTTAAGACAACCCAACCGCTGGGTTATAATGACACATTCACTGGGTTAAGACAACCAAACCGCTGGGTTAAAACAACACATTCACTGGGTTACGACAACATAACCGCTGGGTTAAAACGACACATTCACTGGGTTAAGACAACCAAACCGCTGGGTTAAAACAACACATTCACTGGGTTACGACAACATAACCGCTGGGTTAAAACAACCCATTCACTGGGTTAAGACAACCTAACCACTGGGTTAAAACGACACATTCACTGGGTTAAGACAACCAAACCGCTGGGTTAAAACAACACATTCACTGGGTTACGACAACATAACCGCTGGGTTAAAACAACCCATTCACTGGGTTAAGACAACCCAACCACTGGGTTAAAACGACACATTCACTGGGTTAAGACAACCCAACCGCTGGGTTATAATGACACATTCACTGGGTTAAAAGCTTAAAACAACCCAACCACTGGGTTAAAACGACACATTCAGTGGGTTAAGACAACACAACCGCTGGGTTAAAACGACCCATTCACTGGGTTAAGACAACCCAACCGCTGGGTTAAAACGGTACCCATTCAGTGGGTTAAGACAACCAAACCGCTGGGTTAAAACAACACATTCACTGGGTTACGACACCATAACCGCTGGGTTAAAACAACCCATTCACTGGGTTACGACACCATAACCGCTGGGTTAAAACAACCCATTCACTGGGTTAAGACGACCCAACCGCTGGGTTAAAATGACCCATTCACTGGGTTAAAACGACCCATTCACTGGGTTAAGATGACCCAACCGCTGGGTTAAAACGACCCATTCAGTGGGTTAAGACAACCCAATTGCTGGGTTAAAACAACCCAAACGCTGGGTTAAAATGACCCATTCACTGAGTTAAGATGACCCTACCGCTGGATTAAAACGACCCATTCAGTGGGTTAAGACAACCCAACCGCTGGGCTAAAACGACCCATTCACTGGGTTAAGACAACCCAATCACTGGGTTAAGACAACCCTTTCACTGGGTTAAAACGACCCTTTCACTGGGTTAAAACAACCCAACCGCTGGGTTAAAACGACCCTTTCACTGGGTTAAAACAACCCAACCGCTGGGTTAAAACGACCCTTTCACTGGGTTAAAACAACCCAACCGCTGGGTTAAATAAAACAACCCATTCACTTGGTTAAAACAACCCAATTGCTGGGTTAAAACGACCCTTTCACTGGGTTAAAACAACCCAACCGCTGGGTTAAAACGACCCTTTCACTGGGTTAAAACAACCCAACCGCTGGGTTAAATAAAACAACCCATTCACTGGGTTAAAACAACCCAATTGCTGGGTTAGTCCATTTTCAACCCAACTTGGGTTGTTTTTAACCCAGCATTTTTTAGAGTGTAGGTTAATGAGTTGTTTGGTTACGTGTTACTGCATTGAACTGATAATACTGATTGATTTTATCACACTAGTCTCATGTGTACATTTGATACACCATCATTCAAAAGATTGCTGTGAAGAAGCCGTGTTTCCTTCTGAGGGAGTGAACAGATGTCTGTGTGTCTCCTGAGGAATTGGACAAGGTCGGGTCTAATGACTTTTAAATGGTTGTGCTTCACATACTAAACGCTTTTACTGCTGTTTCCGTTTTGAGCAATGAACTAGGAACACCCATGAATAATCCAGACACAGGTTCAGTAGAATATTATGAATATAACGGCTAATAGGTCATATATTCAGTGAAAGATTTCTCTAGTGCAGGGGTTCCCAAACTTTTCCGTCCCAGGACCCAAGACGAGTATAATCCATCTCAAGACCCACTAAAATAATGTTAAAATCCATCTCAAGACCCACCAAAATAATGTTAAAGCATGAATGCGTGGTGCGGGTGGGAGGCGTTAACTCTCTTTAGAGCAGAGTGTGATGCTGCGTGAGGTCATGTGATGCTGCGTGAGGTCATGTGATGCTGCGTGAGGTCATGTGATGCTGCGTGAGGTCATGTGATGCTGCGTGAGGTCATGTGATGCTGCTTGAGGTCATGTGATGCTGCGTGAGGTCATGTGATGCTGCGTGAGGTCATGTGATGCTGCGTGAGGTCATGTGATGCTGCTTGAGGTCATGTGATGCTGCTTGAGGTCATGTGATGCTGCGTGAGGTCATGTGATGCTGCGTGAGGTCATGTGATGCTGCGTGAGGTCATGTGATGCTGCGTGAGGTCATGTGATGCTGCGTGAGGTCATGTGATGCTGCGTGAGGTCATGTGATGCTGCTTGAGGTCATGTGATGCTGCGTGAGGTCATGTGATGCTGCGTGAGGTCATGTGATGCTGCGTGAGGTCATGTGATGCTGCGTGAGGTCATGTGATGCTGCGTGAGGTCATGTGATGCTGCGTGAGGTCTTGTGATGCTGCGTGAGGTCTTGTGATGCTGCGTGAGGTCATGTGATGCTGCGTGAGGTCATGTGATGCTGCGTGAGGTCATGTGATGCTGCGTGAGGTCATGTGATGCTGCGTGAGGTCATGTGATGCTGCGTGAGGTCATGTGATGCTGCGTGAGGTCATGTGATGCTGCGTGAGGTCATGTGATGCTGCTTGAGGTCATGTGATGCTGCGTGAGGTCATGTGATGCTGCGTGAGGTCATGTGATGCTGCGTGAGGTCATGTGATGCTGCGTGAGGTCATGTGATGCTGCGTGAGGTCATGTGATGCTGCGTGAGGTCATGTGATGCTGCTTGAGGTCATGTGATGCTGCGTGAGGTCATGTGATGCTGCGTGAGGTCATGTGATGCTGCGTGAGGTCATGTGATGCTGCGTGAGGTCATGTGATGCTGCGTGAGGTCATGTGATGCTGCGTGAGGTCATGTGATGCTGCGTGAGGTCATGTGATGCTGCGTGAGGTCATGTGATGCTGCGTGAGGTCATGTGATGCTGCGTGAGGTCATGTGATGCTGCGTGAGGTCATGTGATGCTGCTTGAGGTCATGTGATGCTGCGTGAGGTCATGTGATGCTGCGTGAGGTCATGTGATGCTGCGTGAGGTCATGTGATGCTGCGTGAGGTCATGTGATGCTGCGTGAGGTCATGTGATGCTGCGTGAGGTCATGTGATGCTGCGTGAGGTCATGTGATGCTGCGTGAGGTCATGTGATGCTGCTTGAGGTCATGTGATGCTGCGTGAGGTCATGTGATGCTGCGTGAGATCCTGTGATGCTGCGTGAGATCCTGTGACATCCTGTGATGCTGCGTGAGATCATGTGATGCTGCGTGAGGTCATGTGATGCTGCGTGAGGTCATGTGATGCTGCGTGAGGTCATGTGATGTTGCGTTAGGTCATGTGATGCAGCGTGGGTGGGGTCATGTGATTGTGATGCCGCGTGGGTGGGGTCTTGTGATGCCGCGTGGGTGGGGTCATGTGATGCCGCGTGGGTGGGGTCTTGTGATGCCGCGTGGGTGGGGTCATGTGATGCCGCGTGGGTGGGGTCATGTGATGCCGCGTGGGTGGGGTCATGTGATGCCGCGTGGGTGGGGTCATGTGATGCCGCGTGGGTGAGGTCATGTGATGCCGCGTGGGTGAGGTCATGTGATGCCGCGTGGGTGAGGTCATGTGATGCCGCGTGGGTGAGGTCATGTGATGCCGCATGGGTGGGGTCATGTGTTGCTGTCATGTGATGCCGCGTGACAATGATCTCCAGCTGTTTTATTGACGTCTTTCCGCCATTGAGACCCTGATTGAGCGATTACACCACATATGCATTTCAGTAAGTGTGTATCCTCACACACCTTCAGATGTTTATGTTTATTCTTTGACTATGAAGATCACGTTCACTCGTCTATACAGTGATCAGTCACGCCACATTAAAGGTGTCATGACTTTTTTTTTTGTTAAATTATACTGTTGTCTGAGGTCAACTTTTGACGTTTGTGTGGTTTTTACATTCAGAAACCTCATAATGAATCAGTAATAGGCTATTTTCTGCCCTGGTTTTGAAGCTCTCTGAAGAAACGCTGGGTTTTGATGGGCGTGTCTCACTGAAGACTAGAAAGTAAACGCCCACGGCTAGGATTGGATAAGATTTGCATATTTAATGAGCTTCAGCTCCCCTCAGTACATGTGGGGATTGTTTTGAAAGCGTCTGGAGAAACGCTCACAGGACTCGTGAAATATCTTTATCAAACAAACACAAAGATTCATCTCTCATCCACCCGCGATTGATTGGAATGTTATTTTTGTATTACTTGGCCTGCCCGATCAGGGAATATAACCGCGAACCGCACACACACACGTGCGCAAGAAAAGGAGAGAAAAAAAAAAGGAAAGAGAGCCCGCCGGCTGGCCGGTGATCTGTAACAATGCAATACTAACACAAATATTAGTTACATATATATGTAACTAATACATATTCAATTCAATTCAAATTTATTTGTATAGCGCTTTTCACAATACACATTGTTTCAAAGCAGCTTACAGAAAGTGCATTTCATAAAAAACAAATATATGTATTATACATGTATTCTTATTTCTTATAAGAATGTATTCTTATTTCTGTGCCACAGGTATTATATTGATTAATAATAGATAGTTAGCTAATCTGTGTGCTTTGTATATGTGCATTTCTGAAATGCATAACATGTACAAATCAATTTAAATTGTGATGTAGATGCATTTTCTGTGAAGCTGCTTTGAGATGATATGTATCGTGAAAAGCGCTATACAAATAAATTTGATTTGAATTGAATTGAATATAAACACATGTTTGACACACATCAGTGTGTTGCAGCGTTCCTGTCGGATCCAGAAGCACAGCATTGTGTTTTGATCTCAATATGTCTGCAAATCCAATCTCGACCTCTATCTTGTTTACAAACGAATCCGCGGTTAAATGACGCGAACAAACGCCGATGTCTTACACACGTGAGCTGGAACCGGCATGTTTATCGCTCAGTAGCGCGACACGTTTAGCTCCACAAGTCAGTGGTCGGGGCTTGAGGCGGAGCTGCATTCGATGATGTCAGTGGTCGACATATTCTGAGATCTCTCGCTTTCTGGGTCTGGTGTCAATTAAAGCTTTTCTTTGACTAACAAGAACGTTTTCAGCTCTGAAACTTACAGGATATTCTTATATCACCATGAACTTTTATATACCAAAGGCTCAAAGGAAAGTTGATTTCTCAATTCATCACCATTTTAAAGAGCGGCAATACGTCATTTATCATTTGAGTTTCGTGATAAAATGGGCAGAATACTTCAAATGTTTTCGGATTGAAGTGTGTTCCACACGTAAAACAAGCCGACTGTTAAAGATTGCATTCTGTACTGTTTGGTACAAACGTGCACCACAAAACGCTTCAGTACGAATACATGTACCCTTACACCCCTAAAATTAAAGCTGCACTATGTAACATTTTTGCAGTACCACTAGGCCAGTGTTATATATTTTGTTCAGATAACTTACAATATCCCAAATGTTTCCAACTATTTGTAAATGGTGAGATGCCATTTTACCCGAGGAACTATGATGTGTGAGGGCGTGGCCTGTCGATGACATCATATCCGCGTTCCCCTATGTTTGTGACGTCATCAAACTACGCCTTTGCTTTGAACAGGCGGCCTCTAGCGGACGAAAACTTACATAGTGCAGCTTTAACATACTACCGCCCATGTTTACATCATGCATATTCAATTTAGCAACTTGCCGAGAACGTTGCTGCTCGTTTTGGGACAGCCAATCACAAGAGTTCCTTCACAGCTGCTAAAATACAATGCAAATGCTTGGTTAATATTGCAAAGTTGACCAGAAAGAGAATTTTTTTTCGGATTGTCTTATGTATCACAGTTGGTGCATTTCGCACTTGCTTGGGCTGCTTGCGTTAAGTGTGTGACAGTGAAAAACAGTCATGGAATAGTTATGAGTTTTTAATATGTAAGAGAGCTTGACTAAAGTGAACTGCGAGGAATAACAATGCAGCAAAAGTGTTCAAGTATGGCCTCTCTGGCTCTATATGCAGTGAAGCTCATGCGTTAGCGGTGCATTATGAGCAGGGAAACCTTCTCAGGCCTGGCCATATTTCCCTCACGGACTGCCATGCCCTTTCCCTGGGCTCACCTATGCCATTACAAGCTTTCTGAAGTGCTTCTGGCACATGATAGAGGTCGTGCGAGCTCAAAATGTTTGACCCGACTCATGTCAATCCATTTCAGCTTGTGCATTATGCATGTGTTTCCTCCTCTCCTCTGAATATTCAGAGCGCTTCACCTTGCTTAATGTAAGCTGAATCAACATTTTCTGTATGCGTGCGTAGGAGGATAAATGGATGATTGGTGAACAAGCAGACCCTCTAAAAACACGGATTAGCAACAGCAGGCTCCCACTAATGGAGCTGTTGTGTGTTCAGCTGATGCACATTAATGAAGAGGGAGGTATAATATTCATCCGCTGTGTGCATGAGCAACTACCTGACATTTCTCATCAGCTTCAGTGCTTTACTTACTGGATATAATAGAGCTTTTAAATATTATATTTAGTTTCAAACTATTTTCACGTTGTAGTATATATAAATAGTTATATTTCTGATTTTGTTTTTAGTATTTTATTTAATAATAATAATAAATATAATAATACATAAAAGTATATAATATATATTTTTTAAATATTTTACAGTGTAATATTACAATAGTTACAATTTTGTTTTTAGCATTTTATTTAATAATTATAATAAATAATAATAAATAAAAATAATAATAAATAAAAGTATAATGTTTTTTAAATATTATATTTGTTCTAATATTATTATAAAAAAAAAAAAAATAAAAAAAAAAAATAAATAAATAAATATATATATATATATATATATATATATATATATATATATATATATATATATATATATATATATATATAATATGATTTTTAAAATACTATATTTATGTTCTAACATTATTTTGCAGTGCAATATTACAATAGTATTGTTTTTTTGTTGTTTTTTTTATTCATTTGTTTTTTTGTGCCTTTTATTGGATAGGATAGTAGAGATTTTGACAGGAAAGCATGGGGCACCTCGAGCTGGGAATCGAACTCGGGTCACTGGAGACGGAGTTGCGCTATATGTCGGCACGCTAACCGCTGGGCTATTGGTGCCGACACAATAGTATTGTTTTTAAATATAATTTTTATCAGGACAAATTCCAATTACATGGTTTTCCCTCACTTATTATAAAAAATATAATTAAACCAAATCTGAGGAGGAAATATTGCCCTGTAAGTTCATATTTGGCACTGTTGGCTAGTGTGGTTCTGAGAATCAGCCGGTTAAAGCAGAGCTGTTCCTCAGACCCGGTGTGTGTCGTCCTGGTCTCCGGCTGTTCCTCAGACCCGGTGTGTGTCGTCCTGGTCTCCAGCTGTTCCTCAGACCAGGTGTGTATCGTCCTGGTCTCCGGCTGTTCCTCAGACCCGGTGTGTATCGTCCTGGTCTCCGGCTGTTCCTCAGACCCGGTGTGTATCGTCCTGGTCTCCGGCTGTTCCTCAGACCCGGTGTGTATCGTCCTGGTCTCCGGCTGTTCCTCAGACCCGGTGTGTGTCGTCCTGGTCTCCAGCTGTTCCTCAGACCCGGTGTGTGTCGTCCTGGTCTCCGGCTGTTCCTCAGACCCGGTGTGTGTCGTCCTGGTCTCGGCTGTTCCTCAGACCCGGTGTGTGTCGTCCTGGTCTCGGCTGTTCCTCAGACCCAGTGTGTGTCGTCCTGGTCTCCGGCTGTTCCTCAGACCCGGTGTGTGTCGTCCTGGTCTCCAGCTGTTCCTCAGACCCGGTGTGTATCGTCCTGGTCTCCGGCTGTTCCTCAGACCCGGTGTGTATCGTCCTGGTCTCCGGCTGTTCCTCAGACCCGGTGTGTGTCGTCCTGGTCTCCAGCTGTTCCTCAGACCCGGTGTGTGTCGTCCTGGTCTCCGGCTGTTCCTCAGACCCGGTGTGTGTCGTCCTGGTCTCGGCTGTTCCTCAGACCCGGTGTGTGTCGTCCTGGTCTCGGCTGTTCCTCAGACCCAGTGTGTGTCGTCCTGGTCTCCGGCTGTTCCTCAGACCCGGTGTGTGTCGTCCTGGTCTCGGCTGTTCCTCAGACCCGGTGTGTGTCGTCCTGGTCTCGGGCTGTTCCTCAGACCTGGTGTGTGTCGTCCTGGTCTCCGGCTGTTCCTCAGACCCGGTGTGTGTCGTCCTGGTCTCCGGCTGTTCCTCAGACCTGGTGTGTGTCGTCCTGGTCTCCGGCTGTTCCTCAGACCCGGTGTGTGTCGTCCTGGTCTCCAGCTGTTCCTCAGACCCGGTGTGTGTCGTCCTGGTCTCCGGCTGTTCCTCAGACCTGGTGTGTGTCGTCCTGGTCTCCAGCTGTTCCTCAGACCCGGTGTGTGTCGTCCTGGTCTCCAGCTGTTCCTCAGACCGGGTGTGTGTCGTCCTGGTCTCGGGCTGTTCCTCAGACCTGGTGTGTGTCGTCCTGGTCTCCGGCTGTTCCTCAGACCGGGTGTGTGTCGTCCTGGTCTCGGGCTGTTCCTCAGACCCGGTGTGTGTCGTCCTGGTCTCGGCCGTTCCTCAGACCCGGTGTGTGTCGTCCTGGTCTCCAGCTGTTCCTCAGACCCGGTTTGTGTCGTCCTGGTCTCCGGCTGTTCCTCAGACCCGGTGTGTGTCGTCCTGGTCTCCGGCTGTTCCTCAGACCCGGTGTGTGTCGTCCTGGTCTCCAGCTGTTCCTCAGACCCGGTGTGTGTCGTCCTGGTCTCGGGCTGTTCCTCAGACCCGGTGTGTGTCGTCCTGGTCTCCGGCTGTTCCTCAGACCCGGTGTGTGTCGTCCTGATCTCGGGCTGCTCCTCAGACCTGGTGTGTGTCGTCCTGGTCTCCGGCTGTTCCTCAGACCCGGTGTGTGTCGTCCTGGTCTCGGGCTGTTCCTCAGACCTGGTGTGTGTCGTCCTGGTCTCCGGCTGTTCCTCAGACCCGGTGTGTGTCGTCCTGGTCTCCGGCTGTTCCTCAGACCCGGTGTGTGTCGTCCTGGTCTCCGGCTGTTCCTCAGACCCGGTGTGTGTCGTCCTGATCTCGGGCTGTTCCTCAGACCCGGTGTGTGTCGTCCTGGTCTCCGGCTGTTCCTCAGACCCGGTGTGTGTCGTCCTGGTCTCCGGCTGTTCCTCAGACCTGGTGTGTGTCGTCCTGGTCTCCGGCTGTTCCTCAGACCCGGTGTGTGTCGTCCTGGTCTCCAGCTGTTCCTCAGACCCGGTGTGTGTCGTCCTGGTCTCCAGCTGTTCCTCAGACCCGGTGTGTGTCGTCCTGGTCTCCGGCTGTTCCTCAGACCCGGTGTGTGTCGTCCTGGTCTCCGGCTGTTCCTCAGACCCGGTGTGTGTCGTCCTGGTCTCGGGCTGTTCCTCAGACCCGGTGTGTGTCGTCCTGGTCTCCGGCTGTTCCTCAGACCCGGTGTGTGTCGTCCTGGTCTCCGGCTGTTCCTCAGACCTGGTGTGTGTCGTCCTGGTCTCCGGCTGTTCCTCAGACCCGGTGTGTGTCGTCCTGGTCTCCGGCTGTTCCTCAGACCCGGTGTGTGTCGTCCTGGTCTCCGGCTGTTCCTCAGACCTGGTGTGTGTCGTCCTGGTCTCCGGCTGTTCCTCAGACCCGGTGTGTGTCGTCCTGGTCTCCGGCTGTTCCTCAGACCCGGTGTGTGTCGTCCTGGTCTCCGGCTGTTCCTCAGACCCGGTGTGTGTCGTCCTGGTCTCCGGCTGTTCCTCAGACCCGGTGTGTGTCGTCCTGGTCTCCGGCTGTTCCTCAGACCCGGTGTGTGTCGTCCTGGTCTCCGGCCGTTCCTCAGACCGGGTGTGTGTCGTCCTGGTCTCCGGCTGTTCCTCAGACCCGGTGTGTGTCGTCCTGGTCTCCAGCTGTTCCTCAGACCTGGTGTGTGTCGTCCTGGTCTCCGGCTGTTCCTCAGACCCGGTGTGTGTCGTCCTGGTCTCCAGCTGTTCCTCAGACCCGGTGTGTGTCGTCCTGGTCTCCGGCTGTTCCTCAGACCCGGTGTGTGTCGTCCTGGTCTCCGGCTGTTCCTCAGACCCGGTGTGTGTCGTCCTGGTCTCCGGCTGTTCCTCAGACCCGGTGTGTGTCGTCCTGGTCTCCGGCTGTTCCTCAGACCCGGTGTGTGTCGTCCTGGTCTCCGGCTGTTCCTCAGACCCGGTGTGTGTCGTCCTGGTCTCCGGCTGTTCCTCAGACCCGGTGTGTGTCGTCCTGGTCTCCGGCTGTTCCTCAGACCCGGTGTGTGTCGTCCTGGTCTCCGGCTGTTCCTCAGACCCGGTGTGTGTCGTCCTGGTCTCCGGCTGTTCCTCAGACCCGGTGTGTGTCGTCCTGGTCTCCGGCTGTTCCTCAGACCCGGTGTGTGTCGTCCTGGTCTGCGGCTGTTCCTCAGACCCGGTGTGTGTCGTCCTGGTCTCCGGCTGTTCCTCAGACCCGGTGTGTGTCGTCCTGGTCTCCGGCTGTTCCTCAGACCCGGTGTGTGTCGTCCTGGTCTCCGGCTGTTCCTCAGACCCGGTGTGTGTCGTCCTGGTCTCCGGCTGTTCCTCAGACCCGGTGTGTGTCGTCCTGGTCTCCAGCTGTTCCTCAGACCCGGTGTGTGTCGTCCTGGTCTCCGGCTGTTCCTCAGACCCGGTGTGTGTCGTCCTGGTCTCCGGCTGTTCCTCAGACCCGGTGTGTGTCGCTGTGTTTATCCAGGTGTGCTGACAGAATGATGGATCTGTAGATCTTGGCAGCGCTGTACAGGTGATTATATTTGACAAGGAATGCTAAGAGCAGATATTTCCAGCGCGTCGGGCTTGTCCTGCCCGTGACCGAAGAGCCAGTGATGACTTGCTTTCTCGGTATGACAAGGTATTTGCAATATTTTTTCTTCTTGTAGGATGAGACGTGTTTTGAGAATTACTTAGAGCGACCAGCACAGAGCAAATCCCAGCCATTAATCTGCAGATTCTGCATGAGGATTACTGAGCCGGAGTCTGTGATGTATTAGAAATATGCTCCAAAAAATGTTTGATAATGATCTGCCTCGAGCTCTTCCTCGTCTGCCGCTGAGAGAAGCATTGCAGTTTAGAAATGAATGCCATTATGCTGTTAGATCATTTTGAATTTTAATCAAATACTACATTATCAGTGCCACTGAATAGTCGCCTATTGGTTATTGTCAAGTTTAAAAAAAATGACTTTACATTCCAAAGGCAATTATACGCTTTAATTACTAATCGGGTACATGGAGCCTGAAGGCATGATGGATGTGGCTCAGTGCACTACAGCAGAACGTAGGTTATGTGCTTTTGAATATCTCTTCTTTTGGGTCAGAACTCGGGCCGCACACGATTTCTTTTTTTTTTCATAGGGCTCGTATTTGATAAGTACGGACACCACAGTTAAAAATGCACATTATTCTTAGATGAATTGCAAAGTTTAACCAACATGAGTGAAAGTGTATCATTTGCACGTTTTATGGGATGTACCGATACCTACGGTGGCCGAGAAGTGCAAACCAAAATCACAATTACGAAAAAACAAAATAACTAATTATAAACGCAATGGAAAGTCTTTTAAAACTATTTGAGTCACATTAATCACTCTTGATATTTTGGGGTTTCTCTGAAGCAGAAGTCATATAGTTGTGTAAACTTCTTGATGTATGGAAAATATAACAAATGTTTAATATAGCTGCAAGCAGCAATACCGGGGCAAAGCGCAAATAAGAAGACAAGACATGCCAAAATGGCTGGCAGTGTCAGATCAACAGCAGCAAAAAGCAATTAAACACATTTTAAGAGGATTTTAGGCAAAAAGGCTGAAAAATGCATTGTAGTCTATAGGAATTTCATGTTTTGTTCTATTATAGCACCACTAAGAGGCACAATCCCACAATTTTTTGTATGCGTCCTCGGAGTGAGCCTATACATGTGTTTGTCAATTTTGGTGAAAATATCTCGTTTTGGAGTTATAGACATTTATATGAAAAAAACACATAAAAAATGACTGACACTTGACTTTGATTGGATTTTACTCCCCCTTACTATCAATATTTTGACATTTGGGCATTAGCATTTAGCTATCGACCTATGTTTTCAAACTTCTGACGCTGGTTTCATCTCGATCGGACTAGCAGTTTCGAAGATATCAGCTAACGTTTTTAAAGCGTTAAATTACAACGCTGCACAAATCATAGCCCGAAACCTGGCAAGTCTGGTATCGTTGGACTCGGCAAGGATTCAGGAGACGAAAAAAGTTACTCCCATGAAAATAAGTCAAGCTCACCCAAAGTTATAACTCTCCACTAGGTGGCGCTGTTTCAAAACTTCTCAGGCTCCTTTAGGGCATCGTGATGATGACCCATATCAAGTTTTTAAACAATCTGTTCATGTGTTCATAAAATACAGCATTTTAGCACATAATTCAAAATGGCTGATATGGTCAAATTTGATATCAGTCGACTTGGCATGGCGTCCCGAATCTAACGAGACCACTTTTATGATTTTTGGACAAACGGTTCCGAAGTTATAAGCAAAAATAGCCATTTTCGTAACTCCGGACCAGTAGGTGGCGCTGTGCCGAAACGCTGCATGTTGTCTCAGGTCATGCTTGTGATGACATGTACCAAGTTTGGATTGAATATGATAAAGCGTTGCGGAGATATAGGCTTATGTGCATTTTTGCAACCGCTACGTAAAATTTGTTCGCACGTTTATCAAAAACCATTTGACAAATCAACATGAATTCCATAAATTTTTGTCGGCACTGGCTGAAGATGATCTGGTTCAATTTTCGTGCAAATCGAACAAACCGTCTAGGACGAGTTCACAAAAGTAGGTTTTTCGGAAAATTCAAAATGGCGGAAAAATTTCCATGACGGAAAATGACGTAGGAATCAGAGGAAAAAGGAATTTTGTCTCTAGCCCTTAGGGTTCAAAAGTTATTAGCGTAAACATGAGTAAAACTTTGGACAGGTGGTGGCGCTAGAGGGATTGGTTTAGAGACTCCAAATTTGCTATGGTGACAGTTGAGACTGTCCTCTATCGGTATACCAAATTTCATAACTTTCCCGCAAGCGGTTCTATGGGCTGCCATAGACTCCAATGGCGGAAGATGAAGAAGAATTGGAACGCTAACGATTTCAATTATGTTTTCATTTGCTCCAACAGCAAAAGACAATATCCACAATAATGTTTCTAGGACTTTACAAAATAAATCGATTGATTGCGATAAATGACTCATTTCCTCAGGTGTTGATAACACACCATATGGTGTTATAAATGTATTGTTTAAACTTATATATAAACTTTAGTACTTTGACTATTTCAATTAGTTGGCAAATCTTCTGTATGATTTGATTTGATCTCGGCTTTAAACACACAGAATGTTTCAGCTTTAGTTGATAACACCGTTGATCAGGATAGCAGCATGACGTGACTGAGTTTCTTTTTCTTCTTTGGAGGTTGAATTGCATACGTGGTCTTATTTTATCTCTGATGACCTGCTTCTCCTCACACAGCTGGAGTTCTGTTGCCGTTTGCCTGGACTTGTCTTGGCCTTTGTCCACTTGATGGCAATGCTGGTGATTGCTGGAGATCAGGTTGCACCTTTCCAGAGTTTGTCTGGCGCTTTTGGCCACTTGGTGCGTCTCTTAAACCTGTCTGAACACAGGCAGAAAACCCACTTCCTCCTGATATTAATCTCACGTTCTTCTGCAGATGGAATATTTTTAGGTGGAGTGTTTTAAGTGCCTTCATACTCTATATTGCCAAAAGTGTTGGGACGCCTGCCTTTACATGCACATCAGCTTACCATTCTCAATCCGTAGGGTTTAATATGGAGTCGGCCCACCCATGGGCATCTCTAGGCCGTTTTTAGGGTCGCTTCAGCCCCCCCCAAACGTCTATCCAGCCCCCTTAAAAAATGTGCGATTAAACTTTATAACATAGGCCGTCGTCCCGTCTTTTAATCAGTAGCGGCGTGGAGCAGAGCACATGTCAGAAGCAGAGGTGTGTGTGTGTGTGTTGATATGAGCTCTCATTGGTCAGTCACAGCTCGTCAATGTCAAAATATCTGAGAAAACCAATCAAATCAGAGTAGGCGGGCTTTATGTTCACAGAAGCTGCTGAGGGCAAATTTTAGCTGCGCAACTCAACGTCAAGTGTGAGAAATGAAGCTAAACTAAACGTAGCAGCTTCTGAAAGTCAGAAATGTTAAACAAATGACAAAAATATTCAGCCAAATTAATAAACTTGTGTCTAATTTCGCCATTTTGATTTGAAATAGGCCCATATGTCATTTATAATATAATTAACAAACAAGAAATATTAACAAAGTAATATTAGTAATACATGTGTGCATATTGTAAATTAATAATTCCATTTGTAGCTCTCAGTAAATAAAGCTCAACTGTTTTCAGCCTGGATTGGGCATAATATTAGTAATGAATATGTGCATATTGTGAATTAATTTGATAAATGTAGTTACCTAGCTTTCCTGTAAGCCTTAACATGTCTATGAAAATGATTCATAAAACATATAAATATCAGTTAAACATATGTTTACTGTCTTCACTGATGAAAATGGAAAAACTTTATCAGTCATATCTGCCCACTATGATTTTCAAGCTATTATTAAATTTTTTGGCGTTCAGAATATCTTAAAATGCACATGTAGATCATAGAAATCAAAATGTTCTCAGGGGAGCATGTTCCTGAACCCCCCTAACCTCACATCTGGGATCTCCGTGATTATAAACCTGCCTACATTGTATGATTAAGGGATGTACAGTATGATCATGCAGAATAAGGCATTAATATTTGCTTTATAAGTAATAATAAACAGCCAATATCCTAATTTGCATACTAATAAGCAGTGTTGGGGAAACGCATTACAAGTAACTTGAGTTATGTATTAATATTACTTTTTTCAAGTAACTAGTAAAGTAACGCATTATTTTCAAATTTACAACAAAATATCTGAGTTACTTTTTCAAAAAAGTAACGCAATTACTTTCACATTAATTTGACTGACAGCTCTCCTGTCCTCATGTTGAGAAAAATAAGTGCAGGTGTGTGTGTGTGTGTGTGTGTGTGTGTGTGTGTGTGTGTGTGTGTGTGTGTGTGTGTGTGTGTGTGTGTGTGTGTGTGTGTGTGTGTGCGTGTGTGCACGTGTGTGCGTGCGTGTGTGTGTGTTTGTGTGTGTGTGTGTGTGTGAACATGATGGTTATTGTAGTTCTAGACTAAATGGGAGCATTTATTTTTCTCACTTGCACAATAAAGATTCTGTCCTCCTCAAAATGAATAAAATCAGTCAAATGCAAAATCAGAATACTATGCAAACCTCCAATAATTAAATGTTAAATAAAACAACAATTTTTATGCATAATCTACCTTTATATTTAATTTACCAATGTCTTGCTGCTGACCTTTGATGATGAAAAATGTTTGTTTTAAAAAAAAATTACTCAATGTTTGTTTTTCTCCTGCGTCCTCTTCTCCATTATCCAGAGCTGCGCCCTCTAGTGTTCATGAGGGAATCTGCATTTTTACCTCAGCCTGGGGCTTATTATTTACATTTTGGTATGAAAAGGTCTTTGCAAAAATTTTACTTTTTTTGTTATAAAAAAAACACAAAAACAAGCCCAGCCCAGGTGAGAAAAAGTAACGCAAAAGTAACGTAACGCATTACTTTTCTTAAAAAGTAACTAAGTAACTCAATTCGTTACTTTTTAACGGAGTAATGCAATATTGTAATGCATTACTTTTCAAAGTAACTTTCCCCAACACTGCTAATAAGCTACTAGTTAATAGTGAGAATTGGACCCTAAACTAAACTAACACATTTTTTTTTCACCCTCTCACCAAACTCGCTCATCATGTCTTTATGGAGACGCTTTGAGCACTGGTCAGTCATGCTGGGACAGGAAGAGGCCGTCCCCAAACTGGTCCCACAAAGTTGGGAGCATGAAATTGTCCAAAATGTCTTGGTGAAGCGTTAAGAGTTCCTTTCACTGGAAAACAACCACACCAATGTAGCCTTGGTGAGCAGAAGAGACTCTTTCAAAAACATTAAACATTTTACAGACCCCAAAAAGTTAAAGGGTTAGTTCACCCAAAAATGTAAATTGTGTCATTAATTCCTCAGCCTCATGTGGTTGGACACCCGTCAGACCTCCGTTCATCTTCAGACACAAATGAAGATATTTTAGTGTAAAGCTGATGCTGAGAAAGGCTTCAGATAGGCCTCCATTGGCATTCAGTACATTTACACTCACAAGACCCATAAAAGGCACTAAAAACGTCGTTACAAAGTCCATCTCACCACAGTGACTCTACAATCATTTTACGATGCGACGACAATAGTTTTTGTGCGCAAAAAAAAATCAAAATAACGCCTTTATCCAGCTTGTTCTTGTCTTCCGTGTGTGTCTCCACGACGCATGCGCGAGAATATGAGCAGATCCGGCGTTCGGACACATGACCCAGAAGAGATTTGTTTACGAGCAGAGGAAGACGTGCGTATCTCAGCTGTTGAATTCTACACTGATCGTGCTTTAGGTCTCGCCGTAGTTCTCAAAATGGGGCTAAAGTGAGCATTTCATGGATTCCCGAACGCCGGATCTGCTCATATTCTCATGCATGCGTCGTGGAGACACACACGGAAGACAAGAAGAGGTTGGATAAAGTCGTTATTTTGATTTTTTTTTGCGCACAAAAACTATTGTCGTCGCATCGTAAAATGATTGTAGAGTCACTGTGGTGAGATGGACTTTGTAATGACGTTTTTAGTGCCTTTTATGGGTCTTGTGAGTGTAAATGTACTGAATGCCAATGGAGGCCTATCTGAAGCCTTTCTCAGCATCAGCTTTACACTAAAATATCTTCATTTGTGTCTGAAGATGAACGGAGGTCTGACGGGTGTCCAACCACATGAGGCTGAGGAATTAATGACACAATTTACATTTTTGGGTGAACTGACCCTTTAATGGTAGTGTGTATTTATAATGGATGTTTGTGTCATCAGCATATGATATGCATTTATTCGGGGGCTAGTGTGAGAGCATGCGAGTGTCTCTAAACTATAATCTTTCCTCTGTTTGCTGTGAGACTGAAGAGAACCAGGTGGTTTAACAGAAGCGAGGCTGAAAATTGGCCGTGCTTCATAAAAACGTAGCGTTCCTTCTGCCAGCTCGGCTGCGGACTCCCCTGTGTGAGGCTATAACCAAAGACCTCGGCTGGAAGCGCTTCTTAACCCCCCCGCTGTTAAACTAATTACCTGCCCACAGTTTTGGCCCGGGAGAGTGTTAACCAGGCTTACTCCGCTGATGAAATGGGCTTGGTTGAGTGCGGCTCATTAGGAGTCCGAGTGAAATCCGAGGCGATTATAAACCTGCTGGAGTCTGGCTCTCTCCAGGGGCCGGTTCTCCGCTGGAGCTGATCCTGGTGCACTTCCTGCTCTGGAGAACTCGGACCTCGTCATTATATTCCTCTCTGTGTTCCCATCATGCCTCGTTAAACCCGACGGCCTCTCCCTGACCCGAGAGGATTATGGCGGACCAGTGTGAATGCATTCCTTCGGGATCGCTTTTCCCGCTTCTAATGTGCTGCTTTCCCACCCTGTGGTTATAATAGGGCTGCTCGATTATGGATAAAATCATAATCACGATTATTTTAGTCAATATTGAAATCACGATTATGTAACACGATTATTTCACATGACTTTGGGAATGTGTTGCATTTATTAAAAAGACACCTTTCAACAATTCAATTGAAAATTGTAACATTTGTTGTACCTTTTGAACTATTAAAATAAATAATATAACATATTCAAATCAAAGTATAAAAGTATTCACGTAAAAATGATAACCACAAATAAATAAGATCAACAATATGGTTCGGCTAGATATGCTTTTCAGGTTTTTCAGGTACGTCTAACATTAGTTTTCAGGTACAGAAATGTATCAAATGTAAAATAACATTGCATATTTGAGTGCATAAATTAAAGATTAATACTATTAAACTTACAAAAGCTATTCAATCAAGAGCAGTGAGTGATGCCCTTGTCTTTTGTTGTTTGACATTAAACAGACAGCAGTAAAGGCTACTGCCCCTTTAAGAACTAATGCTACTGCCCCTTTAAGAACTAATGCTACTGCCCCTTTAAGAACTAATGCTACTGCCCCTTTAAGACCTAATGCTACTGCCCCTTTAAGACCTAATGCTACTGCCCCTTTAAGACCTAATGCTACTGCCCCTTTAAGACCTAATGCTACTGCCCCTTTAAGAACTAATGCTACTGCCCCTTTAAGACCTAATGCTACTGCCCCTTTAAGACCTAATGCTACTGCCCCTTTAAGACCTAATGCTACTGCCCCTTTAAGACCTAGTGCTCGGATATGCGTCGTCTTTCTCGACTGTATAAAGTTTACTTAAGGCATATTCAGACTATGTCTGCTAGGATACTCATCAAGATGGACATGTTGACAAACGTTTTGTGTGAGTTTGTCCGTTCAAGAGCAAGACTTGAAAGAGAACTCAATATTTGCGCGCTGTGAGACGTGTGCGCGCTGTGAGACGTGTGCGCGCTCTCGGATGTGTGCACAGAGACACATTTTCTCACAGCGCGCGACTTCTCATTCGTGTCTTCTGGCACTAAACCCGGGTGATGACGGCGAAAAATGAATGTTCATATTCCAACATACGGCAGCACTCGCATGCATTGAACAAAGTTTACAAAGAGAGAATTATTTGAAAAATATGAAGGAAAAAAAGGACGTTTACATGGCACCCCTGCTCTCGCCAGTTTTTGTTTCTTTATTAGATTGTCATAGGTCACTCTGTGTTTAATTTTCAAGTGGTTAAACTAATTCGTGGTGTTCCCTTGCGTTACAGCCACTACATGTAGCAAATCTTGCCTTCGCATGTTTCTGCTCGTCGTCTGATTCCTCGAAGCCAAACTGTTCCCAGAAAACGGAGTTGGTTTTGCCTTTTTTGCTCACCAAACGCTGCTGTAACTGCCCTCCTTCTGCCATCTTTACTCGCGCCGAGTTTTTAAACTCCAGCGGATGATATGCACACGAGTCACGAGACTCACGACCTGAGAGAGTTTGTGGCTTCTGGAGGGGCGGATGTGCGAGTTTCATTCAGAACGCAAGACAAAATAAGAGTGTTCATGCA
>JARQWZ010006144.1:0-59543 GCA_033150135.1 Gobio occitaniae | reverse complement strand
ATGAGATGAGATGTGTTGAGTTGAGATGGGTTGAGTTGAGTTGAGATGAGATGAGTTGTAAGTAAGTAAGTAAGTAAGTAATCCTTTATTTGTCCCGCAGTGGGGAAATTGCATTTAGCAACAGCAGGGGTACAATGGTAAAATAGTATCACAAAACATTAAGAAAAAGAAAAATCCTAAAATAAACTAGTAATAAATAAAGTAATAAATAAAAAATAAAAATATACTAACAAATATTGCACCGTTTCGGGAATTACACAGTTAAATGGCCCATTACTAAAATATTATAAAAATATAAAAAATAAAAATATTGCTACAGTAGAAAAGAGTTTCATGCTAAAAGTGTTCATTGTGCAGTCTGACTGCAGCAGGAAGAAAAGACCTTCGGAATCTCTCCTTCACACACCGAGGGTGGAGCAGTCTGTGACTGAAGCTGCTCTCCAGAGCTGACAGAGTGTCCTGCAGGGGGTGTGATTCATGGCCCCGCATAGATGACAATTTTGCCAGGACCCTTCTGTCACCCACCTGTTCTGTTGAGTTGAGTTGAGATGTGCTGTGTTGAGTTGAGATGTGTTGAGATTAGATGAGACGAGATGTGTTGAGTTGAGATGTGTTGAGATTAGATGAGACGAGATGTGTTGAGTTGAGATGCGTTGAGATTAGATGAGACGAGATGTGTTGAGATGAGATGTGTTGAGTTGAGTTGAGATGTGTTGAGATGAGATGTGTTGAGTTGAGTTGAGATGTGTTGAGATGAGATGTGTTGAGTTGAGTTGAGATGTGTTGAGTTGGGATGGGTTGAGTTGAGATGAGATGAGTTTAGATGTGTTGAGTTGGGATGGGTTGAGATGAGATGAGTTTGTGTTGAGATGAGATGAGATGTGTTGTGTAGAGTTGAGTTAGGATGGGTTGAGTTGAGATGAGATGAGATGAGTTTAGATGTGTTGAGATGAGATGAGTTGAGTTGAGATGAGATGTGTTGAGTTGGGATGGGTTGAGTTTAGATGAGATGAGATGAGTTGAGATGAGATGAGATGAGATGAGATGAGATGAGTTGAGATGAGATGAGTTGAGATGAGATGAGATGAGTTGAGTTGAGATGTGATGTGTTGAGTTGAGATGTGTTGAGTTGGGATGGGTTGAGTTGAGATGAGATGAGATGAATTGAGTATGTGTTGAGATGAGATGTGTTGAGATGAGATGTGTTGAGTTGAGTTGAGTTGAGTTGAGATGTGCTGTGTTGAGTTGGGATGGGTTGAGTTTAGATGAGATGAGATGAGTTGAGATGAGTTGAGATGAGATGAGATGAGATGAGATGAGTTGAGATGAGATGAGTTGAGATGAGATGAGATGAGTTGAGTTGAGATGTGATGTGTTGAGTTGAGATGTGTTGAGTTGGGATGGGTTGAGTTGAGATGAGATGAGATGAATTGAGTATGTGTTGAGATGAGATGTGTTGAGTTGAGATGTGCTGTGTTGAGTTGAGATGTGTTGAGATGAGATGAGTTGAGATGAGATGTGTTGAGTATGTGTTGAGTTGAGATGTGTTGAGTTGAGTTGAGATGTGTTGAGTTGAGATGTGTTGTGTTGAGTTGAGTTGAGATGTGTTGAGTTGAGTTGAGATGTGTTGAGTTGAGTTGAGTTTGAGTTGAGTTTGAGTTGAGATGTGTTGAGTTGAGATGTGTTGTGTTGAGTTGAGTTTGAGTTGAGTTGAGTTAAGGGGGAGGGGTTGCTGTAATTATAATAATATCTTCAGTATTACTCAGAAGTCTAGTTTCAAATATAATTCCTTCGAAGTTTTGGTGCTTTATGTAATGCTATGTAGTGTACATGATAAAACCCGTTCAACATTTGTGTTAGCTACTGTATACAGGCCACCAGGGCATAATACAGACTTTATCAAAGAATTTGCTGATTTTCTATCAGAGTTAGTACTGGCCGTAGATAAAGTACTAATTGTTGGTGATTTTAATATCCATGTAGACAACGAAAAAGACGCATTGGGATTAGCATTTAAAGAAACACTAAACTCCATTGGAGTTAGGCAACACGTGTCAGGACCCACTCATCGCCATAATCATACTTTAGACCTAATATTGTCACATGGAATAAATATTGATACCGTTGAAATTCTGCAGCAGAGCGATGACATCTCAGATCATTACTTAGTATCATGTATACTTAATTTAGCTAAGGCTGCAAAGCCGCCCCCTCGCTTTAAAAATGGCAGGACAATCACTGCCGCTACTAAAGATTGCTTTTTAAATAATCTTCCTCATCAGTATCATCTGCTCAGCATCCCAGATAGTATAGAAGAACTCGATGTTGCAACAGAAACTATTGACTCTCTCTTTTACAGTACTTTAGACACAGTTGCTCCTCTGCGCTTAAAGAAGATTAAAGAAAATAGTCCAACGCTGTGGTACAACAAGCATACTCACACACACACACACTCACTCGGGCCCTTATAACAGCAGCCAGAAAAATGGAGCGCATCTGGAAGAAAACAAAACTAGAGGTCTTTCGTAATTCGTGGAAAGAGCACATGATCACATACAGAAAGGCCGTAAAAAACTGCTAAATCTGCTTATTTCTCAACTCTCTTGGAAGAAAACAAACACAACCCGAGGTATTTATTCGATACAGTGGCTAAATTAACCAAAAATAAAGCTTCAACTTCTGATGTTTGTAAACAGCACAGCAGTAATGACTTTATGAACTTCTTTACATGTAAGATTGATTAAATTAGGAAGAACAATTTTAACAATGCAGCCGTCTAATACAGCATCACATCAGACAGAGCATTGTAGTGTCACTGAGGAAAAATTACACTCATTCACTGCTATAGGAGAAGACACACACACACACATTCACTGCTATAGGAGAAGACACACACTCACTCACGCACTCACACACACTCATTCACTGCTATAGGAGAAGACTCACACACTCACACACTCACACACTCACACACACACACACACACAGACACGCACACACACACACTCATTCACTGCTATAGGAGAAGACACACACACACACACACACTCACTCACACACACACACACACTCACTCATTCACTGCTATAGAAGAAGACACACACACACACACACTCCACTCACTGCTATAGGAGAAGAAGAATTGGCTAAACTCGTTAAATCATCAAAATCAACAACATGTATGCTCGACCCTGTACCGACTAGGCTATTAAAAGAGATGCTACCAGAGGTCATAGATCCTCTTCTTAATATCATTAATTCATCTTTGTCATTAGGATATGCACCGAAAACTTTTAAGTTGGCTATTATTAAACCACTTATTAAAAAAACACAACTTTATCCTCCAGAATTAGTCAATTATAGACCAATCTCAAATCTACCCTTTCTGTCAAAAATACTAGAAAAGGCAGTGTCTTCACAATTATGCTCCTTTTTAGAAAGAAATGGTATCTGTGAGGATTTGCAGTCAGGATTTAGAGCGTATCATAGCACTGAGACTGCTCTCGTCAGAGTTACAAATGATTTGATCTTATCATCCCATCTGTATCTCTCTATTAGTGTTACTCAATCTTAGCGCTGCATTCAATACTATCGACCACAACATTCTTCTGAATAGACTCGAGAATGATGTAGGCATTAGTGGAATTGCATTGTCATGGTTTAAATCACACCTATGTGACCGTTATTACAAGTTCAGTATGGAGTACCACAGGGCTCAGTGCTAGGACCGCTACTCTTCACCCTGTACATGCTACCACTGGGAGATATCATTAGGAAGCATGGCGTTAGTTTTCATTGTTAAGCTGACGATACTCAGCTCTATATTTCTTCACGCCCTGACGAAACTCACCAATTCACAAGATGCATAGCTGATATAAAGCATTGGATGACCAGTAATTTCCTGCAACTCAATTCAGAAAAAAACAGAATTTTTAATGATTGGACCAAAAAGCTCCACAGGTAGGGACCTAGAATACTGTCTAACACTTGATGGCTGTTCTGTCCAGTCCTCGTCGTCAGTGAGGAACCTGGGTGTGCTCTTTGATACCAATCTTTCGTTTGAAAGCCACGTCTCTAGCATCTGTAAAACTGCTTTCTACCATCTTAAAAATATATCTAAATCACGGCACTCAATGACAGTTAGTTCATGCGTTCATGAGCTGTTGATTATTGTAATGCTCTACTGGGTGGTTGCCCTGCTCGCTTAATAAATAAACTCCAGCTGGTCCAAAACGCAGCAGCTCGAGTTCTTACTAGAACCAGGAAGTGTGACCATATTAGCCCAGTTCTGTCAACACTGCACTGGCTGCCTATTAAACATCGCATACATTTTAAAATCTTGCTTATTACTTACAAAGCACTAAATGGTTTAGCTCCCCAATACTTGAGCGAGCTCTTAACATATTATACTCCATCACGTCTACTGCGGTCTCAAAATTCTGGCCAGTTGATCATACAGAGAATATCCAAATCAACTGCAGGCGGTCGATCCTTTTCCTATTTAGCTCCTAAACTCTGGAACAGTCTTCCTAACATTGTTCGGGAAGCAGACACACTCTGTCAGTTTAAATCTAGACTAAAAACACATCTCTTTACTGTGGCATACACATAAAACACTTTTTCAATGAAATGATTGTTAGGCTGCATTAACTAGGTCAGCCGGAACCGGGGAACACTTCCCATAACACCTGATGTACTCGTTACATCATCAGAAGAATGGCATCTACGCTAATGATAGTCTATCCGGGCCGTATCCAGATCAGATGGTGGACCTGCGCCCAGAGAAGACCAACACATGACCCTGAAGTGTCTGAGAGACCGTGATTAGACTCCCCCTGAAACTGCCTCATCGTCACGGCATCTCAATAAACCCGTCTCCAGCGTGATGACTCCGATTGTTTGAATATTCCAATCTATTATGACCTCTGACCTGTAAAGTTGCCAGAATAATAATCATACGCTGTTTGTTAATTGGCCAGAGGAGAACTGGCACCCCGACTGAGCCTGGTTTCTCACAGGTTTATTTTCCTCCATTCTGCTCCTGATGGGGTTTGGCTTGGCTTGCTCAGTTGGAGACACTAAAGTTTCAACTAAATATCCAAATAAATCTAATTAATAAACTAAATTACCCATATAAACTAAATTACTGATCTAATTACTGATCTAAAGCCCACACTGTCACTGTATGATAATTGAAATGAACTGATGACATCAGCGTTTTCTCCGGAGCGGCTGTACGGCTGAATCAAATTATGCTGCATTATTTTCCTGTTTAAGACTGTGAAGCTGCTCTGAAACAATCTGCATTGTAATGAAATAAAGTTGATTTGAGTTGAGTGGGTTGAGTTGGGTTGAGATGGGTTGAGTTGGGTTAAATTGAGTTAAATTGGGTTGAGTTGAGTTGGGTTTAGATGGGTTGAGTTGGGTTGAGTTGGGTTAAATTGGGTTGAGTTGGGTTGAGTTGGGTTAAATTGGGTTGAGTTGAGTTGGGTTTAGATGGGTTGAGTTGGGTTGAGATGGGTTGAGTTGAGTTGAGTTGGGTTGAGTTGGGTTGAGTTGGGTTGAGTTGGGTTAAATTGGGTTGAGTTGGGTTGAGTTGGGTTGAGTTGGGTTAAATTGAGTTAAATTGGGTTGGGTTAAATTGAGTTAAATTGGGTTGAGTTGAGTTGGGTTTAGATGGGTTGAGATGGGTTGAGATGGGTTGAGATGGGTTGAGATGGGTTGAGTTGAGTTGGGTTGAGTTGGGTTGAGTTGGGTTAAATTGGGTTGAGTTGAGATGGGTTTAGATGGGTTGAGTTGGGTTGAGATGGGTTGAGATGGGTTGAGATGGGTTTAGATGGGTTGAGTTGAGTTGGGTTGAGTTGGGTTGAGTTGGGTTAAATTGGGTTGAGTTGGGTTGAGTTGGGTTAAATTGAGTTAAATTGGGTTGAGTTGAGTTGGGTTTAGATGGGTTGAGTTGGGTTGGGTTGGGTTGAGTTGAGAAGAGATGAGTTGAGATGGGTTGGGTTGGGGCGTTTATACATGAATTAATCTTCTTAGACATTATATATGCTAGATGTAATTGTCTGTTCTGTAATCTGCAGTGAACTGATTCCCCATGCATCTAATATCAGCAGTGAGGGACAGTCCCATTCCCACAGCACTGAAACTCTGCCACAGTCCATAGATTCAGGTACAACCATTTCACAAATACAACAGCTGCACACTTTAGATTTAAATGAAGAAAATTAATTTTTTAGATATTCTGCATAAGAAAAAAATACTTGTTCAAAACAATCACTTTAGTTTGTACACTTTTCTGTTTATTTTGATAAATAAAATAATTAATTTTGTTCAATAAATATACTGTCATTAAAATATATTAATATAAAAATATAATTTAGAAAAAGATTCTGAAAGCATTGAATGAGATCCCATAATTTAATATAGATTTACGGTAGTAACAATAAATCATGTTTTATTATATGATATGATTAATATAATATTTTTAAATATGATGGATTCATTATAAATTCTCATTTGCTACTTAAATCTACAATATTTTTAATAACATCAAATATTAGATCAAATTAGCACAGAAGTAACTTTGCACTGTTGCTCGCGGTCGCGTCAAAGATCAGACAAATTTCCACGTGTATCTTGAAAAGTATAATCAAAGGCACATTTTCCCTCACACTGCCTTTAGCCAGTTGTGACTGTGTTTTAGACTGTGTGTGTATTCCACATTCCTTTAACAGCCACCAATCGTGACAAATACTGTGTATACATATTGGATCGAGCTTTACAATAGTTTCATCTAAATGTGGTACAGAGAGGTTAAGTTTGAACTGGAGTGCAACATGAATGACAGTTTGTGTCTCTTTGCAATTAAATCAATTGGAAAAGTAAATCGGGTGACAACGGACATGCAAATGCTGAAAATAAATTATCCAAAGGAGTCAAGTTTCCTTGTGAGTTGAGATACTTGTCCAGTTTGTTTAAACATCAGAATAATGTAAAAATAAGTAATTTAAATTAAAATTAAAACCTTTTAAAAACTGCAACACAATTATAGTGCATAGACCCTTTTCACATTTCCGTGTTTCTCAGAGCAGAAGTCGTCATAGTTGGGTTAAATATTATTGCTGTGAATGAGAGAATACATTAAATATTTTCTTGTGCTCATTTGCTCAAATAGCAAGAGAAAAACGCCACAATAGTTATTTTACAACTTTCAAAAAGAGGGATTTTTTTTTGTAATTTGATGCAAAAGTAATAAAATACAAAGTATTAGTGTTATAAATGTACTTAAATTAAAATAGAAAAAACGTTGCAGGATTTACGATATTGATGACCGTTAAACACATCATCACAGTCTGTGAAAGTATCAAGAGTAAAAACAGATTCTTTCAATGACTTGACTAACTCATGAATTGGATTGGGCAAATATGTAATGAATCAGTTGTCTTTAGAGTTTAATTCGATTCAAATCTATAATCTCAAAATCATAGTCAGTAAGTAGTTCAGTCCAAAATAGTAAGAAACAGGGACCAGACTTGATATATTAACAAAGAAGGCACAGTGTGTTGATTGTAAGAAGTTATAAATGTGATATACTACAATTACTGCTGTTCCCAGATTGACGGCTACTACTGATATTGTTATTGTTTTTGTTAAAATAATTTTAAGCATCTGCTGCCTCTCCATAGGTCCATATAGAGGCTTGCTCAATCGGGGGGCAACCTGCTATTTGAATGCAACCTTGCAGGTGCTCTTCATGACCAACGTATTCAGAGAGAGCGTCCTGGAGTCAATGCTGCCGTTGGTTTTGTCTTCTTGATTTTTCCCCCATTTGTCTGAATTGTTTGTGGCTAAAATGAATAATTGTACTGAAATTTTAAACAGCTGTTTAATTTTATAGATCTCCCAGTGACAGGAATCAGAAATTAGTGTCAGCATTAAAGGAAATATTTGAAGAGCTCAGCAGACAGGACAAAGGTGCTCCGAGTGTCTCAACCGGTGGAATAATCAAGTCTCTTGGTATACAGAGTAAGAAGACGTTTATGATGGGAATTATATCATACAGTATAATATTTCACCTGCTCTGTGGTTGTGTTTGGTTTGTGTGTATGAAGTGTCGTATTTTCTCTTTAATTTCAGAATATGAGCAGCAGGATGCTGTGGAATACTTCCTAGATATCCTAGAGAAAGTGGGCGATGAGTTGGCCGAGGTATCCTATTTCTGTTCTTTTTCATTCAGTATATACATTATGCTTGTTGATCTTCTGGTAATAACTCTTAACATTTAACTGAAACAGGCCTTTAGTGGATCTCTGAGAAACATCAGAATATGTTCAGAAAAGCACGAGTCCTATGATGACAGCCCATTCAAGTCGCTACAGATTCCTGTTCTCACCAGAGATGGACTGTGCAAACTTGTGAGGGAAAATTTTATGATTTTCTGTATTCATGATTATGTGTTAAAAGAGGGTTGTGTGCAGAGCATAACAAAACATTTTATTTTGATTTCAGGAAGATGGAGTTAAAACATTTTTTGAGCCAACAACATTAGATGGCGATAACCAGATGTACTGTGAAGATTGTGATGAGAAAAGTGATACACTATTGGTAAAATGGATTTAGCTGCTTATGCATTTGTATACAAAGTTCAATGTATGTTTAAAATTTTCCAATTAGTATTCAAATAAGTTAACACTTGTCTCACATTTTCAGTGGTGCACCATGTTCTGTGGTGCATTCAATTCAATTCAATTTTATTTGAACGGTGCTTTTCACAATACAGGTCGTTCTAAAGCAGCTTTACAGGTTTGCAATGAAGGCGCCTTACAAATCCCCCAAAAATAACTGTATTACTTTTCTACACAGAGTTGTAAAATACAGAAGTATCCAACAATACTGCCTTTGCACCTTAAAAGGTTTGTGTATGACTACAGATGTGGGTTTGTAAAAAATGATTGCCCCATGGATATACCGCTTCATTTATCTCTTCAGGTATGTAACCCCACTAAACTGCACACTATAAACCCTTTTATTTTATTTTGCTATGATAGGATGAAGTTATATCAAGCTGTAGGGATTAGACAATACTGTCAAATATAATGTTGTTGTTTTTTTATAAAGCATACGTTTATTGATAGTAAATCCCTGCTTTATGTTGTTTCAGGAGCATGAGTATTCGCTATATGCTGTGATCAACCACGTGGGTAGCCGTTTTGGAGGTCACTACACTGCTGTCATCCGATCTTTTACAGACAATGAGTGGTACCGTTTTGATGACAGTTGTGTCACAGTGGTAATGTGTTATTATTTTACATTTAAACTACCACTGTTTTCTGTTGCTTAAAATCATTCAACTGTGCTCTTGTGATTTCCTTCAGACTGATCAGAGCAAACTGGAAAGGTACATGCCAGTATTACTGTTGTCATGTCAAATTACTGTTCATTTCTTCATCAACTGAGAATGAAAGTAATTATAGTATCTTTTAATGTAGGTCTGGGGAAGCTTACTTGCTCTTGTACCAGAAAAGTGAGTAGATTCACAATTTTGCTTTTAATGTGAGATTCTATTGTGTTTAACAAAGGCTGTCTCTCTAAAAAAAATACTAATGAACAATGATATTAAAAACATTTTCGCCATGGAAAGGCAATACATTTATGGCGAGAAATGGGTAACAGGAAGTGTCTCATATCCTGTGTGTGCATTGAGCGATTTAGATCAAACTTGAGCTTTATGAAATCACATTCACCCAGACTGCTTCGAACTCGGTCAGAATAATGTCAAGGCTGATGAGAAATTGCTAAATTATTTTTTGATATCTTAAATAGTGTTGCCATGGTAATGCATCAAATCAAAATCAAGTGTTGTGGTAATTCTGGCAGGTCATGTCAGCTGATTCTCTGCTGATCCACATCTACCAATGGGAATACGACGCCCATGTCACAACATCCCTATATAAGGTCATTCAGTATTATCAGCAGCTTTATCGTGTTACTCAGGAGCAAAAATCTGCAGGTAAAAAACAGCCAACGGAATAGAAATCCATGCAATTGGGGATTTCATGTGAGGAACGCGTTCCTGACGTGGAATTCACATCTGATGCAAGTTTGTTTTACCTTGAACACACCAATTCAAGGACTGTCCCTGTCTCCTTGTGTCTTTACGAAAGTAAAGTACATCCCCATTACTTTACATATAATGATGAAAATATCTATAATATGGAGGATGTGGTGAATGAGTTTAAAGGTCCTGTTCTTCGTGATCCCATTTTTCAAACTTTAGTTAGTGTGTAATGTTGCTGTTAGAGCATTTAATATACCTGTAAAATTATAAAGCTCAAAGTTCAATGCCAAGCGAGATATTTTATTTAACAGAAGTTCCCTTTCAAAGCCTACAGCGAACGGCCGGTTTGTTCTACATCCTGGTATTTCCTGCTTTAATGACGCTAGTAGAGCAGTTTGTAGACTAACCTCCGCCCACAAGAACGCGCGGAAAAGGGGGCGTGGTCTTGTTGCTCCCGCGTGGAGAATAGGAAGTGTTGCGTTCGTATAGTTTGTTTGTAGCCATGTCGTCGAGACGCTGTTATTTTCATCCCGGAGTCAAGTCACCTTTGTTTGGCTTTCCCAGGGCCGCTGTACTTAGAGATCATTGAGCGCATGCATCCCCGTTATGGTGAGAGGCGCGACCTTTCCGGTAACGTGCGCTCTGCGTGCCCTAAGCTGCTGTCCAATCACAACACGGGAACCGCTGGCACAATCAGAACTCGTTACGTGTTTCTGAAGGAGGGACTTCATAGAACAGGGAAATCTTTCAAGCCGTTTTGAGGACAGTGAAAACAGCGGTATACAGATCAGTAAATTGTGTGAAAAATACTGTTTTTTTTACACGCGAAACATGAACACATGTTATATTGCACGCTGTAAACACAATCAAAGCTTAAAAAAAACACGAAAAACGGGACCTTTAATACATTTTTTGTAAATGTGGGTCCAAACTTAGCAGAGCAAATTCCAGTTCCACAAACATTAGAACGTAGATATAATAATCTAGTAGAAAGAAATCCCAGCTCAATATTTTTGACAGCAGTTGATGAAAAATAAATAAAAGATATTGTTAAAGAATGCAAAAGCAAACCATCCACTGATCATGATGGAATAGACATAAAAATCATACAAAAAGTAATAGAGGGAATTGCCAAACCATTAACGAACATTTGCAATTTATCATTTTCAACAGGCAAATTTCCAACAAAAATGAAAATAGCAAAAGTTACTCCTATATACAAACATGGAAACAGACACCAATTCACAAATTACAGGCCTTATTACCACAATTTTCAAAGATTCTAGAAAAACTATTTAACAATAGATTAGAGAAATTCATAGATAAAAATAAACTACTCTCAGATAGTCAATATGGATTTAGGGAAAAAACTCAACAGTACTAGCATTAACAGAACTCATTGAAGAAATCAAATGCCACAGATAAAAATAAATGTGCAGTTAGAGTATTCATCGATCTAAAAAAAGCATTTGACACAATAAATCATGACATATTAATCAATAAATTGGAACAAACCGGGATCAGGGGAGTAGTTTTAAATTGGGTAAGCAGTTATTTGATAGACAGGCAACAATTTGTGAAGATAGGAGAGTATTCATCTGAATGTCTGGGCATGGCTTGTGGTGTCCCACAGGGGTCAGTGCTGGGACCAAAGTTATTTATATTATATATTAATGATATTTGTAAAGTATCTGAAGTAGTGAAGTTTGTATTATTTGCAGATGACACAAACATATTTGGTTCAGGAGACAATTTACAGCTACTTTCGGAATTAATCACTTCAGAATTTAAGAAAATAAAACAATGGTTGGATACTAACAGATTATTGATAAATTTGAGTAAAACTACGTTCATGGTATTTGGAAACTGTAAGTCAAAGCAACAAGCACAAATACAGATAGAGGGGGCTAACTTAGAAAGAGTAAATTAAAATAAATTTCTTGGAGTGATCATAGATGAAAAGATATGCTGGAAGCCTCACATAAAATACATCAAAACCAAACTGTCCAGAAGCATTGCAGTTTTAGCTAGGGCTAAGCATATGCTGGATCTTAAATCTCTTTGCATCTTGTACTGCTCATTATTGTTACCTTATTTGAACTATTGTGTAGAGGTTTGGGGAAGCACTTACTGACATTCACTACAGCCGTTTGTCATAATGCAAAAAAGAGCTATGATAATCATTCAAAATGCTGGATTCTGTGAACATACAAATTCATTATTTTTGCAGTCGAGATTATTAAAATACTACGATCAAATTGAATATCAAACTGCAGTATTTATGTTCAAAGTAAGAAATAGGTTATTGCCTGGGAATATACAAAAGATGTTCTTTGAGAGGGAGGGAGGGTACAACTTAAGGGGAAGGGGAAACTTTAAGACTAATAGATTTAGAACAACAAGGAAAAGATTATGTTTATCAATTTGCGGAGTTAAATTGTGGAATAAACTAGATGAAAAATTAAAGCAATGCCCTAACATATTCCTCTTTAAAAAAATGTATACAGAAAATATTTTTAAGAAGTATCAAGAAGTACTGTAGGAAAATAGGAGAGCTCCTCTGTTATGACTTGAAATACTTGTTAGTGGTCATTGTGAAGTATGTATGTATGTATGATTATATGTAGGTATGTGTTATGTGGATATAGGGGTATAGATATGTATGTGTATATATAGAGATGTGTGTGTGTGTGTGTGTATGTATATATATGTAGATGTGTATATGTGTATGTATATATATGTAGATGTGTATATATATATATATGCGTAGGTGTAGGCATATGTATGTTATTTAAAGGAAAGCAAGAATTAAAGGGGTTGGAGTACATAAGTTTTACTTCTTCCTACTCCTTTTCGCACATGAGATAGAAGCATGTTTATACAGGAAAGTAAGATACTTTGCTGTTTTCTTTTTTTAATTATTTTTCTTCTTTACTTTTTTTTTTTTTTTCCTTTTAAAATGTTTGAACATTATTGTATTTTATTTTATTATTATTTTTTATTCTCTCATGTTCGAAATAAAGATATCAAATCAAAAATCAAAGGAAGGGAAGTCAGGTCGTCATTCGCATTCTGAATTATCTCGACTGGCTGATCCTAGCTCAACAGAGAAAGGAGACTCCACCCCAGGTGGTCCAGCTGATCTGCAGTTAATCTGAGATTCCCAGGAATCCTCCCATTGCCCTCTGTGGTACTCAGTTCTCAGAGCTTATGCTCCTGATGACTGTCCCTCCCTGGCAAACTCCTCTGAGGAAGGACCTCCTTTCTCAGGGACAGGGCACAATTTGGCACCCATGCCCAGACCTTGACAACCTCCATGTCTGGTCCCTGGACAGGACGTAGAAGCCTTGAGTGGGTTAACACCAGCGGTGATAGGCATCATCACTCAGTCTATGAGGCAGGCCTATGCTTTGAAATGGAGTATATAAGCTAACTGGTGTGCTTCCCAAGGGGAAGACCCACAGGGATGCGCAGTTGGAGCTGTGCTTTCCTTCCTGAGTTGAGTTTAGTCCAGCATACTCTCGCATAATCCTGAGATCCCAACCATGCTACATCCACAAAGTTCCCACTACCCCTTTTAGGGATCAAGTGGTCAATTTGCAAGAACTCGAGACAATGCATGCCTTTTCGGACAGCCTGTATACTGGAGATAGGCCATATGATATACTGTCCACAATACAGTTTCCCTGACGGTAAACCCGCTTAATTTGTAGTAGTGCCTCCCTTTTCAGGTTGGACCTACCGCAGGGACTTTTTTCCATGTGTGGTAATTTCCGGATGTAATGCTGCGTTCCAGGCAGGTTTTTGAGCCCGTAAATTACAACTTCAAACCACGACTCACGACTTTGTAGTTTTCCAGGGAAAGTCACGCCAAACTGCCTGAGCACAAGGAATTGTGTGGTAGTTAGATGTAAACAAGCATGGCGGACCGAATGGGGTGTATGCTCATTTACAATCATTTCTATCGCCAAAGGTGCTTACTCCTTGCTTATTTGAGGGAAACGGAGGAGAAAAACAGCGCAGACGGCAAGAAAAGCTGTTTTAACTTTTATTTTACGTTATTTGTATATTTGTTTCATAAACACTGCATCTGTAGGGGCTGCCATTGTTGCTTTGCGGGCTATGTGATGTCAAAACTCGTAACTGGGAGTACATCGATCTAGTACGAGTTCACGGGTGGGAAGTCACGGGTTTGGCTGCCGTTCAAGTCCACTTTCACGGGTAGAATGTTGGAAAAACACGGGTTACGGGTTGCCTGGAACGCGGCATAAGTCCTGGTGTATTCTATGCATACTAACCTTCGGGTAGGATGTGGTCTCCATAGTGTCCTTGCTCCCATCAAGGAACAGAAGTTACAACAGTAACCATTAAGTTCTGTTCATGTTTCTGAGTCATACAGTAGTTTTCAGAGTGTTTTGTTTTTGAGTTTGTATGTAATAAAATCGTAACTAACTGCACATAGATTCTACTCATCTCATCACTGGCGCAACCGCCCATGACACATATATTGTTCTCATCAAGGATGGCTGTGGCACCGTAGCATATATTTCATTAAGGAAAGTTTCAACAAGTCAGAAACATGCAGGTGTATATCATGAAAGACTCCACACTCATTCAAATATATTCCATACGTATAAATAAAATGTGTATTATTGTGTGAAAAAATATAACTAAACTTGAAACATAATCCTGTTGGGAGTTATTTCAATCCATGTTTTACATGAAATATGAGGTGAATTTCCTTAGGTTCAGATAAAAGCATCATCAGAAACTTGTTGTTGAGCATGAAAAGGCTAAAATAATTAACAGATTTAGTAAAGCAACATCCGTGTCGGATTTTTGTGCTTTTATTGCTTTGTCAGATACATCGGTGGAGGACATGAAAGACGGGCCCGAAACGAAAACTGCTGAACCAGGAGAGCCAGTAGAAGCAGACAGAGCAGAGCATAATAAACCACTACTGGAAGGTAAGGATGGAGAAGCCAACTGACATTTTAACAGTAATTTTTAATTTCATTCTGTCCTCAGTTTTATGACACAGGGTTTGATTTGCTTGCAGTGTTTAGATGTCTGTAGAGCAGGGTTATTCAAATCTTGCCATGGAGGGCCAATGCGCTGCAGAGTTTAGCTCCAACCCTAATCAAACACACCTGAACATGCTAATCAATGTCTTCAGGTTCATTAGAAAATCACAGGTAGGTGAGTTTGATCAGGGTCAGAGCTAAACTCTGCAGCGCATTGGACCTACAGGGCAAGATTTGAATAACCCTGGTGTAGAGTATCCAAAAACTGTACTCAAGTAAATGTAACTGAATAAGGACCCACTTTATATTAGGTGGCCTTAACTACTATGTATTAACATTTTAATTAATAATTTGATACAATGCACTTATGGGGCCCTATCTTGCACCCAGCGCAATTGACTTTGTACACCGACGCATGTGTCATTCCTATTTTGCTCCCGCGCAAAGCGCGCTTTTCCCTCCACAGAAGCACGTCGCTAAACTAGTGAATGAACTTGCGCTCCCTGGGTGGTTCAGCGCAAAAAAGGAGGCGTGTTCCGGCCCAAACAATCCCTGGTGCTATTTTGCTGTTCCATTAAACAATTGCGCCACTGACCAGAAAAAACCTAGTCTAAAGTCAGTGGCGCGTTGCGCGTTGTTCATTATGCTATTTTAAGGGCGCATGCTTGACCATAATGTATAGCGTGCACAACGCGCATACACTTTGCTCATGTAATCTACACAGATGCAACAGTTATTTTTGCAAATCATAAATTGTTACACTAAAAAAATATTAACACATGAGATGACGGAAATCATTGTGGTGTGCCACGAAGATGTGAAAAAATAGGCATAAATCTAGCTTACAAATTATTCAGGCTAATTGTAATAATTAAGGATCAGACCTGTTTGCCCAATAGTGGCAAGACATATATGTATATAAGGACATCTGACAAATTGGTTTGTCCGTCAAGAACCAGGAAAAAAAATCGACTGAAAAAACTGAAAGACTGAAAAAAAAAAAAGACTGTGAAATCACCTTTACCATAATGTACAACATTACAACTTCACTTCTCTGTCTTTCACTGCTCTTACAAGAACATCAGTCTCCTCGGCTGTGAACCGCTCCTGGCGTGCGCCTGGTAAATACGCCATAATAATAGCAATCCATAATGGAACTTGCGCACCTGCTTTTAAAGGGAATGTTGGATGACGCTGTGATTGGTTTATTCACGTTACGCCCAAACCACACCTATGAATAATGAAGCTACTTCACACCAACCCATTTCAGATTTGCGCCGGGCGCAAGAGCCATTTATCCCGCCGGGAAAATAGCAACAGCGCCGAGACCCGCCCACAAAGTTACTTGCGCTTCGCGCTTTGACACTTGCGTTTCAGATCGTTAAAATAGGGCCCATTGTGTACATACATGTTTTTACATTGTACTTACATTTTTAAAAATATCTGCATGTAATTACGTCTGTAATTCATTTCTGTAGTTACATTCATAATTACACAGTTGACACTTCGCTTACACCTAACCCTACCCATAAACTGACCCACACCACCACACCTGTCCCTAACCCTACCCATAAACTGACCCACACCACCACACCTGTCCCTAACTCTACCCTTAAACTGACCCACACCACCACACCTGTCCCTAACTCTACCCTTAAACTGACCCACATCACCACACCTGTCCATAACTTTACCCTTAAACTGACCCACACCACCACACCTGTTCCTAACCCTACCCTTAAACTTACTCATACCACCACACCTGTCCCTAACTTTACCCTTAAACTAACCCACACCACCACACCTGTCCCTAACCCTACCCTTAAACTTACTCATACCACCACACCTGTCCCTATAACTCTACCCTTAAACTGACCCACACCACCACACCTGTTTCTAACCCTACCCTTAAACTTACTCATACCACCACACCTGTCCCTAACTTTACCCTTAAACTAACCCACACCACCACACCTGTCCCTAAATCTACCCTTAAACTGACCCACACCACCACACCTGTCCCTAACTTTACCCTTAAACTGACCACACCACCACACCCGTCCCTAACTTTACCCTTAAACTGACCCACACCACCACACCTGTCCCTAACTCTACCCTTAAACTGACCCACACCACCACACCTGACCCTAACTTTACCCTTAAACTGACTCACACCACCACACCTGTCCCTAACTTTACCCTTAAACTGACCCACACCACCACACCTGACCCTAACTTTACCCTTAAACTGACCCACACCACCACACCTGACCCTAACTTTACCCTTAAACTGACCCACACCACCACACCTGACCCTAACTCTACCCTTAAACTGACCCACACCACCACACCTGACCCTAACTTTACCCTTAAACTGACCCACACCACCACACCTGTCCCTAACTTTACCCTTAAACTGACCCACACCACCACACCTGACCCTAACTTTACCCTTAAACTGACCCACACCACCACACCTGTCCCTAACTCTACCCTTAAACTGACCCACACCACCACACCTGTCCCTAACTTTACCCTTAAACTGACCCACACCACCACACCTGTCCCTAACCCTACCCTTAAACTGACCCACACCACCACACCTGTCCCTAACCCTACCCTTAAACTTACTCATACCACCACACCTGTCCCTAACTCTACCCTTAAACTGACCCACACCACCACACCTGTCCCTAACCCTACCCTTAAACTTACTCATACCACCACACCTCTCCCTAACTCTACCCTTAAACTGACCCACACCACCACACCTGTCCCTAACCCTACCCTTAAACTTAACCATACCACCACACCTGTCCCTAACTCTACCCTTAAACTGACCCACACCACCACACCTGCTCCTAACCCTACCCTTAAACTTAACCATACCACCACACCTGTCCCTAACTCTACCCTTAAACTGACCCACACCACCACACCTGCTCCTAACCCTACCCTTAAACTGACCCACACCACCACACCTGTCCCTAACTCTACCCTTAAACTGACCCACACCACCACACCTGTTCCTAACCCTACCCTTAAACTTACTCATACCACCACACCTGTCCCTAACTTTACCCTTAAACTAACCCACACCACCACACCTGTCCCTAACCCTACCCTTAAACTGACCCACACCACCACACCTGTCCCTAACTCTACCCTTAAACTGACCCACACCACCACACCTGACCCTAACTTTACCCTTAAACTGACTCACACCACCACACCTGTCCCTAACTTTACCCTTAAACTGACCCACACCACCACACCTGACCCAAACTTTACCCTTAAACTGACCCACACCACCACACCTGACCCTAACTCTACCCTTAAACTGACCCACACCACCACACCTGACCCTAACTTTACCCTTAAACTGACCCACACCACCACACCTGTCCCTAACTTTACCCTTAAACTGACCCACACCACCACACCTGACCCTAACTTTACCCTTAAACTGACCCACACCACCACACCTGTCCCTAACTCTACCCTTAAACTGACCCACACCACCACACCTGTCCCTAACTTTACCCTTAAACTGACCCACACCACCACACCTGTCCCTAACCCTACCCTTAAACTGACCCACACCACCACACCTGTCCCTAACCCTACCCTTAAACTTACTCATACCACCACACCTGTCCCTAACTCTACCCTTAAACTGACCCACACCACCACACCTGTCCCTAACCCTACCCTTAAACTTACTCATACCACCACACCTCTCCCTAACTCTACCCTAAAACTGACCCACACCACCACACCTGTCCCTAACTTTACCCTTAAACTGACCCACACCACCACACCTGTCCCTAGCTCTACCCTTAAACTGACCCACACCACCACACCTGTTCCTAACCCTACCCTTAAACTTAACCATACCACCACACCTGTCCCTAACTCTACCCTTAAACTGACCCACACCACCACACCTGCTCCTAACCCTACCCTTAAACTGACCCACACCACCACACCTGTCCCTAACTCTACCCTTAAACTGACCCACACCACCACACCTGTCCCTAACCCTACCCTTAAACTTACTCATACCACCACACCTGTCCCTAACTTTACCCTTAAACTGACCCACACCACCACACCTGTTCCTAACCCTACCCTTAAACTTACTCATACCACCACACCTGTCCCTATAACTCTACCCTTAAACTGACCCACACCACCACACCTGTTCCTAACCCTACCCTTAAACTGACCCACACCACCACACCTGTTCCTAACTCTACCCTTAAACTTACCCATACCCCCACACCTGTCCCTAACTCAACCCTTAAACTGACCCACACCACCACACCTGTTCCTAACCCTACCCTTAAACTTACTCATACCACCACACCTGTCCCTAACTCTACCCTTAAACTGACCCACACCACCACACCTGTTCCTAACCCTACCCTTAAACTTACTCATACCACCACACCTGTCCCTATAACTCTACCCTTAAACTGACCCACACCACCACACCTGTTCCTAACTCTACCCTTAAACTTACCCATACCCCCACACCTGTCCCTAACTCTACCCTTAAACTGACCCACACCACCACACCTGTTCCTAACCCTACCCTTAAACTTACTCATACCACCACACCTGTCCCTAACTCTAACCTTAAACTGACCCACACCACCACACCTGTTCCTAACCCTACCCTTAAACTTACCCACACCACACCTGTTCCTAACCCTACCCTTAAACTTACTCATACCACCACACCTGTCCCTATAACCCTACCCTTAAACTGACCCACACCACCACACCTGTTCCTAACCCTACCCTTAAACTTACCCACACCACCACACCTGTCCCTAACTCTACCCTTAAACTTACCCATACCCCCACACCTGTCCCTAACTCTACCCTTAAACTGACCCACACCACCACACCTGTTCCTAACCCTACCCTTAAACTTACTCATACCACCACACCTGTCCCTAACTCTACCCTTAAACTGACCCACACCACCACACCTGTTCCTAACCCTACCCTTAAACTTACTCATACCACCACACCTGTCCCTAACTCTACCCTTAAACTGACCCACACCACCACACCTGTCCCTAACCCTACCCTTAAACTGACCCACACCACCACACCTGTTCCTAACTCTACCCTTAAACTTACCCACACCACCACACCTGTTCCTAACCCTACCCTTAAACTTACCCATACCCCCACACCTGTCCCTAACTCTACCCTTAAACTTACCCACACCACCACACCTGTTCCTAACTCTACCCTTAAACTGACCCACACCACCACACCTGTTCCTAACTCTACCCTTAAACTGACCCACACCACCACACCTGTTCCTAACCCTACCCTTAAACTTACCCATACCCCCACACCTGTCCCTAACTCTACCCTTAAACTGACCCACACCACCACACCTGTCCCTAACTCTACCCTTAAACTTACCCACACCACCACACCTGTTCCTAACTCTACCCTTAAACTGACCCACACCACCACACCTGTTCCTAACTCTACCCTTAAACTGACCCACACCACCACACCTGTTCCTAACCCTACCCTTAAACTTACCCACACCACCACACCTGTTCCTAACTCTACCCTTAAACTGACCCACACCACCACACCTGTTCCTAACTCTACCCTTAAACTGACCCACACCACCACACCTGTCCCTAACTCTACCCTTAAACTTACCCACACCACCACACCTGTTCCTAACTCTACCCTTAAACTTACCCACACCACCACACCTGTTCCTAACCCTACCCTTAAACTTACCCATACCCCCACACCTGTCCCTAACTCTACCCTTAAACTTACCCACACCACCACACCTGTCCCTAACCCTACCCTTAAACTGACCCACACCACCACACCTGTCCCTAACTCTACCCTTAAACTTACCCACACCACCACACCTGTCCCTAACTCTACCCTTAAACTGACCCACACCACCACACCTGTCCCTAACTCTACCCTTAAACTGACCCACACCACCACACCTGTCCCTAACTCTACCCTTAAACGTACTCATACCACCACACCTGTCTCTATCCCTGCCCGTATCCCACCTCAATATCAGCAAAGGTGTTTTGCAGTACAATTTGAACACAGTAAGTACATTGTACTTATTTTTTTGATGTAAGTACATAGAACTTAAGGCCACCTGATATAAAGTGGGGCCCTGAATAAGTGTACTTTATTACTACCCACCTCTGGCAATGTTATTCTAAAAATTAAGATTATTTAATTGCAATGAAAAAGAGATTCTAAAGAATCCAGAGGGCATGTTCTTTTTGATCAAATTGTTAAAAAGGTTGAAAATACTTTTTTAGTTCCTTTTCCTTGGTTGGTAGCTAAATATCAAATATTAACAATCTTTATTTAATTGTTGTGTCTTGTGGAAATATTTCTTACCGTTTCCCAAGATCTTAACCACGTAATATGCACCAGTGTTTGATTCCACGTCAGATACTCGCTCTTAAATGTTTAGAAAGTCTGTTAATATATGATTTATATTATCTTTTCTCAGTGTCTGCTGTGACGGAACATCTGAGGATCCTTGTGCTGAGCAGACCAGAGACTGATAAAGAAACTCTGACAAAGACTCTGAGTCAAGCCTCACCTGAATTACAGCTGTGTCACGGTGAAACAATCAAAGATTTTCTTAAAAAGCACAGCCCTAGTCCCCACATGGTTCTTTGGGTGGCCCCATTAAGGTATAACAAGAAAGATAAAAAAGCATTTAATGAAATCTTTAGGTCTCGGGGAAACATGTCCAGTAAAAATATAATGACGGTCTTCATCCATGAGGGTCCTCCCAGAAAGATGCATATAAATAAAGCAATGAAAAATTATAAAGGCATAAAAAATAATCATGTTCTTGACATTGATTCAGACTTCTTTGTCCAGGTAAAAGAACTTGTTACCAAAATGCGGAAGATTGTAGATCAGAACCATGAGCTCAAAATGCTAAATGATGTCATGAAACCACAAAAAAAGAAAACATGAGAAAAGAACCAGTAAAAAAAAACCATCAAAATCAAAATAATTAAAAAAAATTCTAATCATCAAGAGAACAGATAGAAATGTACATAAGAATCAAAACATACTTGAGACTTGACTTGAAGTCAACCTGACAACAATTAAAGTAAAAATGGTTTGGTAAAGATTTAAAGTATCATGGAGAAAAGAGACACAACTATGTGTGATAAATTGGTAAAACTTTTAGTCAATGTGCATTTAGATGGTTAGAAATATTAAATGTTGTTTCATATTTATTTTATATATATTCATATTAGAGTATACAGGAACTACTTATCTGTTAAGCATTGCTGTGTATAATGTCTTTTGTCTTACATTTAATTGAAATGACATGTTGAATTAAAAAACTGCCAAGTGCTAATTGTGAGATCTCTACTTTAGTTGACATGTAGTTTAATTGGTAACCAACCGAACATGACTCACCTTTGCGGCTGCATTTGTAATTGTGTATTTAGCATCTTCAAAATAAAACCTCTTCTTGCATGTAATATTTTCTACTCTTTATTGTTCATTTTTTACAAACACCAGCAAAAAAAAAAATTCTAATAACAAAACATTGAATAATTGGAAGATACTGTAGGCATTATTTCATATAATCATATCACTTCTGTGGTATCCCTATATATATTTTAAGATATAATAAAGATTCACATTTGTCCTGTTTGAACTCACAGAGGAACCATGGTATTAGTTTTACTGATATAGCAGAATACATTTTAGACAGATATTACATACAAGTCAAAAGTACAATTTTAAAAACAATGTCACTTTAGATTATGGTCAATTTCTTACTATTAATTAACTAACTAACTCCTAATTACTGCTTATTAATAGAAAGATAGTTGTTAAGTTTAGGTATTGGGAAGGATTAAGAGATGTAGAATATGGTCATGCAGAATAAGGCATTAATATGATTTATAAGTTCCAATAAACACCCAGTATCCTAGAAATATGCAAGCTAATGAGCACATTTCTTATAAAGGAGAGCAGATTTCAAGTCATTGTATTTCACAGCCCAGGGAAGAGGTAGAACTTTTTAGACAATGTTGATCTGTCTTTGCACGGCATTTGACATGGATGATTCTTCTTAAACTTCTTAAGGACCTGTTTAAAAAAAAGTAAGACAAAATTAAAACTAACTACTGATACTAACATAGTCAACTAAAAATGTGTTATTCCTTTATTATAGTATTTTCCTTGTATGGATTTGATCTGAGTTATAGTTAGTGACATGCAGTGAAATATTAAGACAACTTTAAACAATAAATCTAAGTAGCCTAGTTCATAGTGACATTGCCTTTCTGAAAAGCTCCTCAATGTCATCCTCATAAGCATGCTTATTAAATATTTCCACAATATCCTGGATGAAATCTGAGCCTCTGATGGGATTCCTGTAGGACACAGTATCTGAATAAAGAATACACATTACTGTACAACAGCTTAGATGCGAGCCAAATAACAAAGTAATAAAATTCACTGCATTGAAAACTAAGTAATAGCACTGCATGAAGGTTATGTTGTTCTTTATATATATAGTGTAATGATATAATATATTCTAAGTGTTTACCTGGAGTAGATGACCTCAGGCAGCAGAAGTCCTTCTCAATGTGCTCTGTTTTCGGCACACTGTCCTGGACAGCCACATATCCATCATTTCCTGTAACATGAGGCACAAACAATCAAGGCAAAATCTGCTAATAGTGTGCATCATATTAAACGATCTATATATTCAAGTCTCCGCCTCCCCCACGCCCTCATTTTACGCCATGGACACACGGAAGACGGCAAAGAAGCGAAACTTCTCTGACGTGGAGATCGAGACCATCACCAGGGAAGTGGAAAAAAACAAAAAAATTGTTTTATTTGGGAGTTTAAAGAGTGGGATTAAACGCGCCCACAAAAAGGTGTACGGTGGAAATCCAGTTTAAACAGCTGTTTGGATGAGAAATTACCTATCACAATTCATTATTTTACAGCACGTGTTTTGAAATAATTAGCATTTAATTTCGTATCACGTCACATGTATTGGGGTGTACAATAGTGATGATGATGTGATGTGGAGTACCATTCATTCACTTAATTGTTGTATGACAATTTGTAAGATTCTTCGTATTATAATTATTACGATTTGTATTATTAATGACGCTTTTTGTTATTTAGAAGAAGAATGTCGTTATTATTATTATTTATTTTATTATTATTTAAAAGAAGAAGAATGTCATTTTTATTATTTTGTCAGTCTGAATTATGTTCAGTCCCAGTCCGTGCGCAGCTGCCGGACCTAACCAACGTCAGGTAAAGCGCACAGGCTCGCAACTGGAGGAATACATATGCCTACAAATCAAATGCTGTGGTAAAGTCACACAAATTAAACATTGAAGTCCATGTTGCACAAAAATAAACACTTAAGTTTATAATTAGGCTACTATATCCCTCTTCGCACGGGATTAGTATTATCTGGGGAGCTCTGGTGATTTGTATTAATTGCAGAGAATGTCTGCGATCTTAATCCCGTGCGAATCGGCCATGTCTGTAATTTGTAAAGTAAAAATTCCCCCGCAAATGACCTTCCATATTTCACAGAACACCGAGGTCCTGTGGTAACATTAGTCCCGTGCGAATCGGCATCTCTGTGATTTGGCCGGGATTAGGCGGATCGTACATAATTTTTGCAAGGTTTTTGTGTCCTGTGCGCATTTCTATCTTTATCTTTCACGAAGAATGGAGCTAGGCTGCATATAATGCACACCGTTATGACTTCCCTGCGGCCGTGCGGATTATACTTTCACTTTAGAATAAGCACCAATTTGGGAGTAAATTGCTTGAATGGTGTGTTTAATATATTCTTAATGAAAAACAAAAAAAACAGAACAGTACAATGACAACTCGCTTAAATAGGCGCTTTTACATTTAGCTTTGAAACAGAATCTTCCGTCGTATATTGTTATTATATTGCTCAGTTCAGTTTTTAATTGCGTCTGTTCTCTAACTGAACAAAATTATTTTTATTACTATAAAACAATCAAAATGATATCGATACGACTGTTTATAATTTCATACAGCTATATCTATAACGAAAAAACATTTTCAAGTCTTTACATCATATCCGGGAGATAAGTCAGTAAATTCGAGTAAAATCACAGCTTATCCAGTGCGAATGCGTCACGCAAAATTCAGATGTGGGGGAGTAATTTCTAAATCACACGAGGTCCCCAGATAATACTTATCCCGTGCGAATAGGGCTTTAGTTGTTGTTGTTGTTGTTGTTGTTTTTTCACAGTGGGTCATAATATAGCATATCTTTGTCAGTGCGTTTTGTGGTGTTAGGAATTGTTTTCTGCGCATTTTCGCACTAACTCAAAACGTGCGTACACCACCTCCTGAGCTGGCGTAGGATTTGAGCCGTACGCCAACGTCCATATTGATAAATCTCAAAGTCACCGTGGTTTTGGGTGTACGCCAGGTGTACGCTGGAAAATTGGTGTACGCACTTTTGATAAATGAGGGCCATTGTGTGGTAGTGCTTAACAAATGTTTTTTGGCTTTTTTTGCCAAGGTTTTAGACCAAAATATCTTTCTGGATTGTTGTGAGTTGGATTGACTGAATTGAAGGGTAATAAATCAAAATTGTGTGCCTCAGCAGAGCCGATCGCAGATTGTTTCAGAGCAGCTTTACAGTGTTAAACAGGAAAATAATGCAGCAGAATTTGATTCGGCCGTACAACTGCTCTGGAGAAAACGGTGATGTCATCAGTTCATTTCAGTTATCATACAGTGACAATGTGGGCTTTAGACCAGTAATTAGATCAGTAATTTAGTTTATATGGTTAATATAGTTTAATAATTAGATTTATTTGGATATTTGGTTGAAAGTACACAAGTTGCGTAGGGCCCCAAAACCACCAGGGGGGCTCTTTGATCTCTTTTGATCTCTTTGGTTTTGGTTTTTATTTTGGCTTCCAACAATTATGAAAACATGAAGCTGCTTTCCATTCTTTTTCCTTTAGTGGTGCACTCCTGTCACCCATACATAACATCCAAATCAGTTGAATCATGTAACGTCACATGTAAAAGCGTATTGAGCTGCGAAAAAGTCAAAAGATTCTGTCCGCGTGATCCGAGATGGAGAGATACATGGACAAGTACATGATACTTTGGGCATTGGGCATGCAATTAAACAGACAAATGCAGGCAAAAATATGTCACAATGTCCATCTTGGGGACTTTTGAACTTAAACGCAATCAGTTATGTCTTTAGTGATCATAACAGTAATCAAAAATTAGTTCAAAAATTGTTAAATGCTTGTCAGTGTATTAGATCTGTGTATTTGGTCTTAAAGTGAGAGCAGCCTAATAAACCCGCTGCTCTCTCTGTCATTTAATGTTAATTGTTACAATCTCCCCTTTGTAAGTTTAGGGGTTAAGGGAAAAATGTAACAAAATGATTACAGAGACAATGAGGAACTTCTCATCTGCAGCCCTAGCTCTAAAAAGAACACTGCCAACCAAAAGTCAAACTGAAACATAATTGATTGACTTCAGGAGGGAACAAGGCCAAAATAATAAACAAAAAGGTTCTAACAAAATCCAAAAAACCTACGAAAAAAAAAAAAACAGTACTTCTCTGTCTCACCCAGAGAAACAAGAGAGAAAGAGGAACTACAAAGAAAATAGCACCCACTTCCCTTCAGGTTTCCAAAGACATTTAATAACTTTAAATGTCCGTAAAAGAGTAAACCAGAGCAAATTCTTGGCAGAAACAAACCACGCTTTCAGTTCAATAAACGCTTAACATGAACTGCTTTAGACTAAAGGAAAACAATAATTGACTAATTGTCTGGGGCAGAAGAGAAGAAGCCCACGTGAGAATGGAAGTCTCTGCTTGCTGTGTGGCTTTAGGCTGCTTTTATTGCTGGCCTTCCTCTTGCTTGAGCCAATGAATGGTGTGCAAGGTGACAATCAGCAAATGTTTACCCAAAGAGAAACAACACAGAGGGAAACGAAACAGGAAGGAAAATAGCAAAAACAGCAAAACACACTTTAAACACCCCCAAACATAATGTGAAAGAGAAAAGAAACAATAAGTCCTGGGACGTAACAATCAAAGAACAAACAAAAACGAGAGAATCACTCACTGCTCTTCACTGAATAACGTCTCTGTTACGTATGGTAACCCTCGTTCCCTTTCAGTCGGTCACGCTTGACGTACGTTGGACGTACCGACGAATTGGGATCACTTCTGGGAGCCCCTATCAGCTTCGAGCTATATAGAACCGGCCAATGAACAATTGGCGTGCAAGATTTGCATCTCGCGCTCCGCCCCGCACTGCGGGTATAAACAGGAAGCGAGAGCGAATGCACGCTGTCATTTACTGAGGAGCCAAACGTAGTGGCTCAACCTGCAGTGATGGTACAGCAACTGTGGCGACGGGACGTATGTCTCCGTTCCCTCCTTCAGGGAACGAGGGTTACCATACGTAACCGAGACGTTCCCTTTCAGTCGAATTGGGATCCCTTTGGAAAACGCCATAGTTACTACCACTTCCAGCGCCCAGCGATGAGCCCCTCAGACCCCGATCTGATGTGGGCGGGGAATTCACGCAGGGAGAGTCAAAGCTGCTGTTCCGCAAGACCCATTCAGCTGACTGTATTGGATAACGCTGGGAAAGCGTGCCTGTGAAGGCCGCTGCGGAAGCCACATCATGCCCAGAGGGAGATTCCAATGTGGAGAATACACGTATGGGCTGGCCGTGGGCAGCACAACATGCGGAAGTCCCAGGGGTGGCCCCAGCCAATTAGAGGAGGGGGACAACACGTACCAGGGACGGCAGAGGAGACTCTGCCGAGGGAAAGACACGGGCTCGCCGTAGGGAGCCGTACCGTGGAAGAATACACATATGGGACCGCCGTGGGGGTCACTACATATGGAACCCAGCCTAACACAAGTTCCACCAATGCATACGAGTGTTAGACCTGGCGTCGAACGCTCCGCCACGTCCGACTGCCGTGGGTTGCGGAGGACTCAACAGGGTTCGCCGTTCCGGGGAACTCGACTGGAGCAAAATAAGCGCACGCATCCGTCTACCATAGGGGAGGGAATGGCGCAGCAAGCCGACACTAGAACAGGCACTTCGGTGTTACTGACTATGGGAAGTGAGCACACAGGAAGATATCGGCTCTACACGCAGGCTATAGAATCTAGCGAACGTGTTAGGTGTCGCCCAGCCCGCAGCTCTACAAATATCTGTCAGCGAGGCGCCACGAGCCAGCGCCCAGGAAGAGGCAACACCCCTAGTGGAGTGGGCTCTTAACCCGAGCGGGCAGGGCACGTCTTGGGACTCACAAGCCAAGACGATGGCATCCACTATCCAGTGGGCCATCCTCTGCTTGGAGACAGCCTTTCCCTTCTGCTGTCCTCCGTAACAGACGAAGAGCTGCTCTGAGGTCCTGAAGCTTTGCGTTCTGTCCACGTAAGTCCGGAGAGCACGGACGGGACAGAGAAAAGCTAGGGCTGGGTCTGCCTCCTCCGAAGGCAGCGCTTGCAGGCTCACCACTTGGTCCCGGAAGGGAGTAGTGGGAACCTTGGGCACATATCCAGGCCGGGGTCTCATGATCACATGAGAGTTACCGGGCCCGAATTCCAGGCACGATTCATCGACCGAAAATGCCTGCAGGTCCCCTACCCTCTTGATGGAGGCCAACGCAGTCAGGAGTATTGTCTTTAACGACAAAATTTTCAACTCAGCTGACCGCAGAGGCTCAAAGGGTTCTCTCTGTAGTGCAGTTAGCACCAGAGTTAAGTCCCAAGAGGGTATGGAGGGAGGACGAGGCGGATTTAATCTCCTCGCTCCCCTAAGGAACCTGACGACCAGATCGTGCTTACCTAGAGATTTTCCATCTACTAGCTCATGATTAGCGGCGATAGCGGCAACATAGACTTTGAGGGTGGAGGGAGACAGCCTTCGCTCCAACCCATCTTGAAGAAAGGCAAGCACAGATCCGATCGAACATCTCCGGGGGTCTTCTCGGCGAGAAGAGCACCAATCGACGAACAGGTTCCACTTGAACGCATAGAGGCGCCTCGTAGAGGGGGCTCTAGCGGAAGTAATGGTGTCAACTACCGCTTGCGGTAGGTCACCAAGAACCTCCGCGTCCCGTCCAGGGACCAGACATGGAGTTTCCAGAAGTCTGGACACGGGTGCCATAGGGTGCCCCGTCTCTGAGTCAGGAGGTCCTGCCTCAGAGGAATGGGCCAGGGAGGTGCTGTCGCAAGGAGCACTAGGTCCGGGAACCAAGTCCGGTTGGGCCAATACGGAGCGACCAACAGGACTTGCTCCTCGTCCTCCCTGACTTTGCACAGTGTCTGCGCAAGAAGGCTCACTGGGGGAAACGCATACTTGCGTTCTTCCCGGGGCCAGCTGTGGGCCAGGGAATCCGACCCGAGGGTCCCCTCGGTCAAGGAATAAAACCACTGACAGTGGGTCGTCTCTGGGGAGGCAAACAGGTCTACCTGTGCGGCCCCGAAATGACTCCAGATTAGCTGGACCGCCTGGGGATGGATTCGCCATTCTCCCGGAAGCACCTGCTGACGTGACAGCTCGTCGGCTACACGATTGAGCAGGCCCGGAATATGAATGGCACGAAGCGACCTCAGATGCTTCTGACTCCACAAGAGGAGATGGCGGGCGAGTTGTGACATGCGACGGGAGCGTAGACCACCCTGTTTGTTGATGTACGCTACGGCCGCAGTGTTGTCCGTCCGGACCAGAACGTGCTTGCCTCTGAGCGGCACTTTGAAGCGGCTGAGTGCAAGACGATCTTCTAACAACTCAAGGCAATTGATATGCCATTGCAGTTGAGGCCCCGTCCACAGACCCGAAACTGCAAGCCTATTGTACGTGGCACCCCAACCCGTGGATGAGGCATCCGTGGAGACAACGGAGTGCCTGGACACTTGTTCTAGGGGAACTCCCGCCCGTTGAAACAAAGGGTCCGACCACGGGCCGAAGGTTTGGCGGCACCTCGGAGTCACTTGGACACGGAGGGATCCGCTGTGCCACGGCCATCTCGGGACTCGATCGTGTAGCCAGCGTTGAAGCGGTCTCATATGAAGCAATCCGAGCGGCGTTACTGCGGCTGCGGATGCCATATGCCCCAGGAGCCTTTGAAAATGTTTCAGTGGTACCGCTGTCCTGCCTTTGAACGAATTCAAGCAGTTCAACACTGACTGGATGCGCTCCTCTGTGAGGCGCGCTGTCATGGCGACCGAGTCTATCTCCATACCGAGAAAAGAGATCCTCTGTGTGGAACAGAGTTTGCTCTTCTCCCAGTTGACCCGAAGTCCCAACTGGCTGAGGTGACTGAGCACCTTGTCCCTGTGTTCGCACAACTGCTCTCGCGACTGGGCAAGAATCAGCCAGTCGTCGAGGTAGTTGAGGATGCGAACTCCATGCTCTCTCATGGGAGCAATGGCCACCTCCGCAACCTTCGTAAAGACGCGGGGCGACAGGGACAGGCCGAAGGGCAAGAGGCGGTACTGATATGCCCGTCCCTCGAACGTGAAGTGCAGAAAGGGCCGGTGTCGAGGGATAATCGAGACATGAAAGTACGCGTCCTTCAGGTCGATCGCTGCAAACCAATCTCGGGGACGGATGCAGCTGAAGATGCGCTTCTGCATTAGCATCCTGAACAGCAGCCTGTGAAGGGACCAGTTCAGGAATCGCAGGTCCAAGATCGGTCGTAACCCGCCACCTTTCTTGGGTACAATGAAGTACGGGCTGTAGAACCCGGACCTCATATCGGCTGGAGGGACCGGCTCTATCGCGTCCTTCGCCAGTAGGACAGCGATCTCCGCCCTGAGCACGGGGGCGTTCGCCTCCACTACAGTCGTGAATTGAACGCCCCTGAACTTGGGGGGACGCCGGGCGAACTGAATGGCATAGCCGAGTCTGATGGTACGGAGGAGCCACCGAGACGGGCTGGGAAGCGCTAGCCAGGCTCCCAGACTCCGAGCAAGGGGGATCAACGGCACCACAGACGTACCCGCAGCGGGGCAGCGAGGCGGAACGCAGGGATCCGGCTCGGACGGCATGGGAGCGGCCCGAAGCGGGATCTGAGTGTGCTGTGCAACACTAACCTGCATCCGCGGAGGGGACGTGCGAGTGTGGGGAGGCCGCTTGTGTGCGTCCCGACAGCCGGCGTCCCCTGCTGGCGAAGGGAGAGGTAATTGAGGGTGGCGAGGCATGGGAGCGTCGACCACCGCCAAGCGCGCTCTCTTGGCACCCAGAGATATTGGAAACTGCTCTTTTATTGAAGTTTTGGGTGCCGAAGTTCTGTGGTGCCGAACAGACAAACAAAAGATTCTCCCCCGGCCCTCCTCCGGGGGAGGGAGTGGTGCTGCAGCCATCTCCCGCAGAGCAGTTTCCTCCATCTCTGGGCGGCCCATCTCAGGGTCGCTTGCGACGACGCTTGCCACCTGGCTTGGCAGCGGCCTGAGCGGGCTGGACATCCTTCCCATGGCCGGCCCCACGCCGTCGGCTGGTGTTAGGCTGCTGCGGTGCCTTGGCGGGGGCGGTGGCGGGGGCGGAGGCGGCGGTGGGTGGACGTCCTCGGCAACGAGTAGCCGGAGGCGGTGGAGGTGGAGGCAGCAGCGGGCCGCCGGGGCAGGATGTGTTTAATCGCCTCCGTCTGCTTCTGGGCGACCCGAGAACTGTTGGGCGAAGCTCTCGACCGCGTCGCCGAATAACCCAGCTGATGAGATGGGGGAGTCCAGGAACCGATATTTATCGGTCTCCCTCATGTCAGCTAGGTTAAGCCAGAGATGACGCTCCTGGACCACAAGCGTGGACATCGCCTGACCAATGGCACGGGCGGTGACTTTCGTCGCCCGGAGGAGCTTTGGGTCAGGCCTACCCTCGTGCATGTCAAGGAGTGCCTGGGCCTGGTGGACCTGAAGCAGTGCCATGCCATGCAAGGCGGACGCAGCCTGTCCGCAAGCCTTGTAAGCCTTTCCAGTCAGACCGGAAGATAACTTACAGGCTCGGGACGGGAGACGTGGGTCACCGCGCCAGTTAGAGGCGGTCGCTGGACACAGTTGCATCGCGACGGCGCGATCCACTGGCGGGATCCGCCGTCGAGGGTAGTGAGGGGGGAGGAGTCACTCGGCCGGTTTCTGGCAGAAAAAGGTGCCGTCCACGACCTCGTGAGCTCCTCATGCACCTCCGGGAAGAAAGGTGTCGGGCGGGACGCTGAGAACCAGCGTGACCCGCCCCGAGGAACCAATCGTCCAACCTAGAGGGTTCGGGACACGGTGGAGGGTTCCACACGAGCCCAACCCTTTCGGTGGCCCGGGCAAGCATAGCAGCCATCTCGGGGTCCGGGGCAGCCGTTGCCACTCTCCCAGAGGGAGGCAGTACAGCTGACCCTTCATCCTCCGAGGACTGAAACTCCCCCTCCGATGCAGCGATCGACATCTGTTCATCCACTGGAGCTCCAAAAGTCACCACTGGTCTCCCGTGGGAGGGTCCAGCGGGTTCCCTTGGAGGCTCTACCGGCTGCGGAGCTGAGGGATTAGGGGCCTGCGGAGGGTCGCTCGGCGGGTTTGCCCTAAACGTAATCCTCAGATCACCCTGGCCATCCAAAGAAGTAGGTCTACCCGGGTTAGGGGTAGAACTAGATCGTGGGATGGGTAAGGGAACTCCCCCAGCCCGGAGGTAGGAGAGTCTCGATCTTAGCTCCGAGATAGTCATGTTCCCGCAGTGGGAACATGAACTATCCACAAGCGCCGCCTCAGCGTGCTGTTTGCCCAAATACGTGAGACAGCGATTGTGACCGTCAGCAGGCGACAGGGAACGACCGCATGCAGAAACGCACGGGTGGTATGACATCTTGAAAAAGACGCAGCGTCACCCGTGAAGCTCTTTTGTGAGGAAACGCTCTTGTGCTGAAGCACTCAGGGGGAAACGCGACAGCGCACGGGATTGTGTGCAGCCCGTGCCTGTACTCAGCAGGAAAAACGCCCAACCAGACCAACAGTGCTGTTGCTGTGAAAACAGCAGTTTTTCTCTGCTTGCAGAGGCAGCCGATGAGTCAGCGCGGATCCCGCTGAAGTGTGCCGTTCCTCCAACACGCGTCTTCTGGATTCTCCGGTCTTCAAAGCAAGTCTTGCTTATAGCAGCGATATACTCAGTAATATGAGAGTCCTCTTCATCTGCCGTTTGGCTCCGAAGTGAATGACAGCGTGCATTCGCTCTCGCTTCCTGTTTATACCCGCAGAGCGGGGCGGAGCGCGAGATGCAAATCTCGCACGCCAATTGTTCATTGGCCGGTTCTATATAGCTCAAAGCTGATAGGGGCTCCCAGAAGTGATCCCAATTCATCGGTACGTCCGACGTACGTCGAACGTGACCGACTGAAAGGGAACATTAGTTACTTTAATAAGAATCAATGTATATTTTCTGTTGTATTTAAAAAAAAAGGTTTTATTGTATTTTTGAACATTTCAACTCACTGTTGTTGGTTGGCAGTGAAACTGCTCTGAAAGAACAGATTAAGGGGTTGGGGGGGTAATTTCAATGTTTTTATGAACAGGGGCCCCCGAACAAAGTTTGGCTTAGGGAACAAAGTTAGAACTCTAGGACCGGTCCTGTGCCTCAGTCTTACAATTGAACATGTGCCAAATCAGAATGTGTCACTTCCTGTTAAGCTGTAACTTACCACCCCGACACGACTGGATAAGGATGATTTTGGGTTTATCTCGCAGTCCAGCACAGTTTGGAGTGTTCAAGCAAGTATAAATTTCATCTGTGGAGAAAATGTCTTCTACCCCATCAGAATTCACTATGCTGGAAACTCCACAGATTCCAGAGGCGTTTCCATGTGACATGTACACCACAAAGCAGCTGTCTGATTGGAAGTGCTCCTCTCGCTGGGCGAAGTCTCGCATGGCAACACTCATACCCTGATCATCAAACCGTCAACAACACATTCTGTTCAGCTGTTCATTTTGTATACATATATAAACTTTACACACATATAAATAAATAGTATACTATGTGCATAGGTACCTCTGCCGTGAGGTCTCTTAGTGTCACCACAGTGTAATCGAGACCCGTCAGCAGTCTCTCCATACTCAACTCATCCTTGTCTGCCCCAACACGGTCATCTCCATATTCAAACTCAACGTTGTTGATTAGGAGCGCTTGGCGTTTTCTGCTAGAGGACTTGTCCTCCATTGGGTAAATCTTGAGACAAAAGAGAAAGAGGGATTCAAAACCAATTCAGGACAATTACCACAATAATATAGTTTAAAATAAAAATTAAAATTTCATGACATCCCCTACAAAAAAGAAGTATACTTCAAGTTAATTTTATGAAGTATACTTAAGTAAAGTTCAAGGCTGCATCTGAAATCGCATACTTCCCTACTATATAGGTGAAAAACGAAAAACAAAAGAAGTATGTCCGAATTCACAGTACTCATAAAAGAGTAGGCAAAACGTACCCGGTTGACCTAATGCTTCCTGCGAGATTCTGAAGTGAGCATATGATGGACAGTTTACTATCCCATGAGGCCATGGGAGAGTATTTGTGAACGACAGGGAAGTGACGTAACTGATGCCAATAGGTCAAATGACATGGTGAATGTACAGTTGTACGTCCAGATTACATTCATACTATATAGGACGTACTTTTTTAGTGATCCTAAAGTAATTACTTATTCAAAATAAGTACAAAATATACCCAAGTATATTTTCAAGTATACTTTATTTAGTAAGTATACTAATATTAATGTACTAGTAGTATACTTGTAAGTATACTATTTTAATACAACCCCAAATCAGAAAAAGTTGGGACAGTATGGAAAACGCAGAAGAAAAAAAAAGTGATTTCTAAATTTACTTTGACTTGTATTTCATTGCAGACAATATGAACAAAAAATATTTCATGTTTTGTCTGGTCAACTTCATGTCATTTGTAAATATGCATCCTTTCCTGTCATTCAGACCTGCAACACATTTAAAAAAAAGTTGGGACAGGAGCAATTTAGGGCTAGTAATGAGGTAAAATGGTTAAATAATGATGTGATTTGAAACAGGTGATGTCAACAGGTGATTGTAATTATGATTTGGTACAAAAGCAGCATCCAAGAAAGGTCTAATCCTTTAGGAGCAAAGATGGGCCGAGGATCGCCAGTTTGCCAACAAATACGTGAGAAAATTATTGAAATGTTTAAAAACAATGTTCCTCAAAGAAAGAAAGGAAGAGATTTGGATATTTCACATTCAACAGTGCATAACATAATTAAAAGATTCAAGGAATCTGGAGGAATTTCAGTGCGTAAAGGACAAGGGCGCAAGCCTAAGCTGAACAACCGTGATCTCCGATCCCTCAGGCGGCACTGCATCAAGAATCGTCATTCATCTAGAAGCCATATCACCACATGGGCTCAGGACTACTTTGGCAAACCTTTGTCAAGTACCACAATACGTAGTTACATCCACAAATGCCAGTTAAAACTGTACTGTGCCAAAAGGAAGCCCTATGTTAACAGTGTCCAGAAGCGCCGTCGACTTCTCTGGGCTCGAGGCATCTGGGATGGACCATCACACAGTGGAAACGTGTACTGTGGTAAGATGAATCAGTATTTGAGGTATTTTTTGGGAGGAATGGACGCCGTGTGCTCCGGACCAAAGAAGAAAAGGATCATCCAGACTGTTACCAGCAACAAGTCCAAAAGCCAGGGTCTGTCATGGTATGGGGTTGTGTCAGTGCCCTTGGCAAAAGTAACTTGCACTTCTGTGAAGGTACCATTAATGCTGAAAAGTACATAGAGATTTTGGAGCATAATATGCTGCCTTCAAGAAGACATCTTTTCCAGGGACGTCCATGCATATTTCAACAAGACAATGCAAAACCACATTCTGCACACATTACAAAGTCCTGGCTGCGGAGGAAGAGGGTTCGGGTACTTGACTGGCCTGCCTCAGTCCCGACCTGTCTCCAATAGAGAATGTGGACAATGTGGACCCCGTACTGTTGCCCACCTTAAGACTTGTTTGCAGGAAGAATGGGACAAAATTACACCTGAAACACTTCATCACTTGGTGTCTTCAGTCCCTAAACGTCTTTTAAGTGTTGTGAAAAGGAATGGCAACATTACAAAGTGGTAAATGCTTTACTGTCCCAACTTTTTTTTAAATGTGTTGCAGGTCTGAATTACAGGAAAGGATGCATATTTACAAATGACATGAAGTTGACCAGACAAAACATGAAATATTTTTTGTTCATATTGTCTGCAATGAAATACAAGTCAAAGTAAATTTAGAAATCACATCTTTTTTTTTTGCGTTTTCCATACTATCCCAACTTTTTCTGATTTGGGGTTGTACTGCTTGGGACTAAATTGGCCCACTTTTTAGTGTATAAAAGTACACTTTATATATACGTGTATATTTTATGTGTAACAGTAGTAAACTGAGTATACTAGATCCATTTCTCAATATGCGTTCTTGTCTGTACTTGTGTTCTCGTGTTCTTGTGAAATGTCATCAGTCGCTGGCCAAGTACTACTGTCCCAATTCAAAGTTCACATCTAGCCAAGTACTGTTCAAATCCCCGGATGTGTCCTTGATCCGCCACTTTTATCGAGGATGCATCGAGAGGAAACTTGAGCAGACTTGAGAAAGACTGGTATCCCAGAATGCATCTCGCACCAACCAACAAGTGTCAATAGCGGACGAGAAACCCCGCGTAATTTAATACTACTACTATTTTGTGTTTAGACTTTTTCAGGCGATAATGTAGTTGTCCATCCATCTCCATCCATCTTCTTCCGCTTTATCCAGGGCAGCAGTCTAAGCAGAGATGCCCAGACTTCCCTCTCTCTAGACACTTCCTCCAGCTCTTCCGGGGGTACACCGAGGCGTTCCCAGGCCAGCCGGGAGACATAATCCCTCCAGCGCGTCCTAGGTCTTCCCCGGGGCCTCCTCCCGGTGGGACATGCCCGAAACACCTTCCCGGGAAGGCGTTCAGGAGGCATCCGGAACAGATGCCCGAGCCACCTCAGCTGACCCCTCTCGATGTGGAGGAGCAGCGGCTCTACTCCGAGTTCCTCCCGAGTGACTGAGCTTCTCACCTTCATCTCCTTCTCACCTTCATCTCCTTCATCCCTAAGGGAGCGCCCAGCCACCCTACGGAGAAAGCTCATTTCGGCCGCCTGTATCCGGGATCTTGTCCTTTCGGTCATGACCCACAGCTCATGACCATAGGTGAGAGTAGGAACGTAGATCGACCGGTAAATCAAGAGCTTCGCCTTACAGCTCAGCTCCTTCTTTACCACGACAGACCGGTACATCGACCGCATTACTGCAGAAGCTGCACCGATCCGTCTGTCAATCTCCCGTTCCATCCTCCCCTCACTCGTGAACAAGACCCCAAGATACCTGAACTCCTCCACTTGAGGCAGGAACTCTCCACCAACCTGAAGTGGGCAAACCACCCTTTTCCGACTGAGAACCATGGCCTCGGATTTGGAGGTGCCGATCCTCATCCCAGCCGCTTCACACTCGGCTGCAAACTGTCCCAGTGCATGCTGAAGGTCCTGGTTAGAAGGGGCCAACACAACAACGTCATCCGCAAAGAGCAGAGACGAATCCGCGTGGTCCCCAAACCTGACACCCTCCAGCCCCTGGCTGCGCCTAGAAATTCTGTCCATAAAAATTATGAACAGAACCGGCGACAAAAGGGCAGCCCTGCCGGAGTCCAACATTCACCGGGAACAAGTCTGACTTACTGCCGGCAATGCGGACCAAGCTCTTGCTTCGGTCATACAGGGACCAGACAGCCCTTAGCAAAGGACCCTGGACCCCATACTCCCAGAGCACCCTCCACAGGACGCCGTGAGGGACACAATCGAATGCCTTCTACAAATCCACAAAACACATGTGGACTGGTTGGGCAAACTCCCATGAACCCTCCAGCACCCTGTAGAGGGTATAGAGCTGGTCCAGTGTACCACGGACGAAAACCAGACTGTTCCTCCTGAATCCGAGGTTCTACTATCGGCCGAATTCTCCTCTCCAGTACCCTGGCATAGACTTTCCCGGGGAGGCTGAGAAGTGTGATCCCCCTGTAGTTGGAACACACCCTCCGATCCCCCTTCTTGAAAAGAGGGACCACCACCCCAGTCTGCCAGTCCAGAGGTACTGTCCCCAACCGCCATGCGATGTTGCAGAGGCGTGTCAGCCAAGACAGCCCCACAACATCCAGAGACTTGAGGTACTCAGGGCGGATCTCATCCACCCCCGGTGCCTTGCCACCGAGGAGTTTCTTGACCACCTCGGTGACTTCAGCCCGGGTGATGGACGAGTCCACCTCTGAGTCCCCAGCCTCTGCTTCCTCAATGGAAGACGTGATGGCGGGATTGAAGAGATCCTCGAAGTATTCATTCCACCCTCCGACGATATCCCCAGTTGAGGTCAACAGCCGCCCATCGCCACTGTAAACAGTGTTGGTAGGGCACTGCTTCCCCCTCCTCCGTCGGACGGTTTGCCAGAATCTCTTCGAGGCCAGCCGATAGTCCTTTTCCATGGCCTCACGAAATCCTCCCAGGCCAGAGTTTTTGCCTCCACAACCACCCGGGCTGCAGTCCGCTTAGCCTGCCGGTACGTGTCAGCTGCCTCAGGAGTCCCACAAGCCAACCAGGCCCGATAGGACTCCTTCTTCAGCTTGATGGCATCCCTTACTTCCGGTATCCATCACCGGGTTCGGGGATTGCCGCCTCGACATGCACCGGAGACCTTACGGCCACAGCTCTGAGCGGCCGCTTTGACAATGGAGGTGGAGAACATGGTCCACTCGGACTCAATATCTCCAGCCTCCCTCGGGATCCGGTCAAGTTCTGCCGGAGGTAGGAGTTGAAGATCTATCTGACAGGAGACTCGGCCAAACATTTCCAGCAGACCTTTACAGTACGCTTGGGTCTACCGAATCTGTCCAGCTTCCTCCCCCGCCATCGGATCCAACTCACCACCAGGAGGTGATCAGTTGACAGCTCCGCCCCTCTCTTCACCGAGTGTCCAAGACATACGGCCGCAGGTCAGATGAAACGACCACAAAGTCGATCATTGACCTACGACCTAGAGTGTCCTGGTGCCATGTGCACTGATGGACACTCTTGTGCCTGAACATGGTGTTCGTTATGGACAAACCGTAACTAGCACAGAAGTCCAAAAACTGAACACCACTCGGGTTCAGATCAGGGGGGGCGTTCCTCCCAACCACGTGGGCGTTGAAGTCCCCCAGTAGAACAACGAGCACTCTCAGTAGAACGAACGAGTCGGAGCACTTTCCAGCACCCCTCCCAGGGACACCAAGAGGGCCGGGTACTCTGCACTGCCGTTCGGCCCGTAGGCACACACAACAGTGAGAGACCTATCCCTGAGCCGAAGCCGCAGGGAAACGACCCTTTCGTTCACCGGGGTAAACTCCAACACATGGCGGCAGAGCTGGGGGGCTATGAGCAAACCCACACCAGCCCTCCGCCTCTCACCATGGGCAACTCCGGAGTGGTGAAGAGTCCAACCTCTCTCAAGGAGTGTGGTTCCAGAGCCCAAGCCGTGCATAGAGGTGATTCCGACTATCTCTAGTCGGGACCTCTCAACCTCACGCACAATCTCAGGCTCCTTCCCGGCCAGTGAGGTGACATTCCATGTCCCAAGAGCCAGTTTCCGTGTCCAGGGATCGGGTTGTCTAGGCTCCCGCCTTCGACTGCTGCACGATTTTCTTTGCACCGGCCCCTTACGGTCCCTCCTGTGGGTGGTGGGCCCACGGGAAGGTGTCCCCACGTCGCTCCTTTGGGCTGAGCCCGGCCGGACCCCGTGGGGGAAGGCCCGGCCACCAGGCGCTCGCATTTGAGCCCCAACCCCAGGCCTGGCTCCAGGGTGGGGCCCCGGCTGCTCCGTACCGGGCGACGTCACGGTCCTCGTTGTCCTTGTCTTCATAAGGGGTTTTTGAACTGCTCTTAGTCTGACCCGTCCCCTAGGACCTGTTTGCCTTGGGAGACCCTACCAGGGGCATATAGCCCCGGACAACGTAGCTCCTAGGTTCATTCGGGTACTCAAACCCCTCCACCACGTTAACTTGATAACCCGCACCGGATCGTGGCCGGGGAGGTTGACGGAAGTGGGCGTGTGTGTACTTTTATTTACTTTTGTTTTATACAAAATATTCAATCAACTATCACAAACTATGCATCATTTGAAAGCTAAAACACTCAAGATTCATGTTCTGAACTTGTTTTTGCAATAAATACACCAGAGAGGAAAGGGTTAAACGAAACGCTAAAGGACCGGCCATGTAAACATTAGCATAATATTAGCGATACTCATCTTTCATCTCCTGTCGTTCAGATCAGATCGGACGAATCCAATAAACACCCACATACATCTCTGTGTAAGGGTCCACTCTTCTAAATGCATCCCACTTTTTAATCCAAAACAACGAAAAAATTGGGAAAAAACAAAAATCCTTCGTTGTTTGCAAGGGAGTTTTGAGTTAGCGTAATCAATCATGTCCATTTTCAATGAAATATCGATTCTAATCCGTTTCTGGCAAACTCCCCCTGCAAGAATAGTCTCTCCCACGTGAAATGGATCAACCCTCGTCTCTCTCCTTCAATCAGAGTCTCTCCTGTGATGCATCATATAGAGGAAGTGCCTTACAGGCTTGGTGAGCTGTCAATCATTGCGCCCATGGTTTTCGTTGGATAAAGGCACTCGCCAATGCCTTTCCAACATAGGTTTGATTGATGGACTTAGTAACCAATCAAAAGGCATTATCTTGCGCAGTTTACGTAAGTAGGCTTTGGTGAATACTGTTTGTGCGCAGTCTGCGCGCTCTCTATGGCGCAACTGCAGTGGAGCGCGCAGACTCTTACTTACAATTCTTATCAGCTAAATGAGTTTTTTACACTTTGTAATCTCTGTAAATAGTTGCTTTAGTTTTTCAGTAACTGTTTATCCATTATAATTCGCAGTTTATTGCAGATTTATTTGAATGAAAAACTACTCTTTACAATAGCAAATGTTCTGAAATAAATGGCCTTTTTGAAAGGACGCCTAGACTTTTCTTGACATAAAAGCTTACAGAAGCTACATTACTGAGAGAATCATCCTCATATTTGAATCATGACATGATTAGACATTCAGTTTTATATTTAAGTTATTTTCAGGCTCTTAACATTAAATTATAATATTTTTTTCCCTAAGTGAAAAAAAAAAAAAAAAAAAAAACGTGAGTCACTTACATGTATATTTACATGTATATTACTCTGTTCCCATATTACTTTGAGTTATTATGACTCTTGGGTAGCAACATTTCAAGTGTCTAGTTTAAAATAATCACAAAAGAATCACTTCATCTGATGTTTAAAGTGAATAAAATGGAGCTTGAGTGATCGAATGGAATTCAAGCGTAGTTCAGGCAGACCACTGATCGCTAAATGATATCAGCTGACGCTCAGCTGATTTGTTACTCCACCTACTCTAATCAACTATAGTATTTAAGCTCATTCAAACTCATGTTCCTCAGTCTGTCGCACAGACATTTACACCCACCTCCACCCCTTCACCTCCTAGTATCTTCATTATCGAGTATCGGATTCTGTGTAGAACTCTATTGTTATCATTGTATCTCTTTCTGTAATATGTGCTAAGAAACTTTTGGTTATTAAGAAGGTTGGGGGATTATGTTTCAAGGATGTATCTCAAGCTGTTTAGTATGGCAGCTCGAGCATCTTTGAGCCTAAGCCTTTCGCCAAATCAAAGATTGTCAATAAATTTCATTCTCAAAGTGGTCCTGACTGAAATAGCATTGACAACTACTTGGTGTTTCACAACTGCTGTCTGAAGAGCTTTGTTCTCTCCCCAAACTTGTGGTAGTTTTTTACGTTCTATGGGTAACGTTAGTTGAGGTGCGCGGTGGATCAAACCACTGTGGGGCAAGGGGGAGGGGGGACTCAAAATGTTTCTAAACTTAAAACGCATTTTTTTGTCCCGTTTGCGTTTGTATTGTTTTACTACGTACACATTTATTTTAAGTATATATTGTTATATTATTTACAATACTCAGCATGGTTTTTAGGGGGGGACAGCCCTCAGATTGGGGGGGTCCTGTCCCCCCCCGCCCCCCCGCCCCCCCCCCCCCTCGATTTACGCCCCTGGTGATCTGGTGTGTGTGGAGTTGATCATGTGATCTGGTGTGTGTGGAGTTGAACATGTGATCTGGTGTGTGTGGAGTTGAACATGTGATCTGGTGTGTGTGGAGTTGATCATGTGATCTGGTGTGTGTGGAGTTGAACATGTGATCTGGTGTGTGTGGAGTTGAACATGTGATCTGGTGTGTGTGGAGTTGAACATGTGATCTGGTGTGTGTGGAGTTGATCATGTGATCTGGTGTGTGTGGAGTTGAACATGTGATCTGGTGTGTGTGGAGTTGAACATGTGATCTGGTGTGTGTGGAGTTGATCATGTGATCTGGTGTGTGTGGAGTTGAACATGTGATCTGGTGTGTGTGTGTAGCTGAACATGTGATCTGGTGTTTGTGTTGAGCTGAGCATGTGATCTGGTGTGTGTGGAGCTGAACATGTGATCTGGTGTGTGTGTGGAGTTGAACATGTGATCTGGTGTGTGTGGAGTTGATCATGTGATCTGGTGTGTGTGGAGTTGAACATGTGATCTGGTGTGTGTGGAGTTGAACATGTGATCTGGTGTGTGTGGAGTTGAACATGTGATCTGGTGTGTGTGGAGTTGATCATGTGATCTGGTGTGTGTGGAGTTGAACATGTGATCTGGTGTGTGTGGAGTTGATCGTGTGATCTGGTGTGTGTGGAGTTGATCATGTGATCTGGTGTGTGTGGAGTTGAACATGTGATCTGGTGTGTGTGGAGTTGAACATGTGATCTGGTGTGTGTGGAGTTGATCATGTGATCTGGTGTGTGTGGAGTTGATCATGTGATCTGGTGTGTGTGGAGTTGAACATGTGATCTGGTGTGTGTGGAGTTGAACATGTGATCTGGTGTGTGTGGAGTTGAACATGTGATCTGGTGTGTGTGGAGTTGATCATGTGATCTGGTGTGTGTGGAGTTGAACATGTGATCTGGTGTGTGTGGAGTTGAACATGTGATCTGGTGTGTGTGGAGTTGATCATGTGATCTGGTGTGTGTGGAGTTGAACATGTGATCTGGTGTGTGTGTGTAGCTGAACATGTGATCTGGTGTTTGTGTTGAGCTGAGCATGTGATCTGGTGTGTGTGGAGCTGAACATGTGATCTGGTGTGTGTGTGGAGTTGAACATGTGATCTGGTGTGTGTGGAGTTGATCATGTGATCTGGTGTGTGTGGAGTTGAACATGTGATCTGGTGTGTGTGGAGTTGAACATGTGATCTGGTGTGTGTGGAGTTGAACATGTGATCTGGTGTGTGTGGAGTTGATCATGTGATCTGGTGTGTGTGGAGTTGAACATGTGATCTGGTGTGTGTGGAGTTGATCGTGTGATCTGGTGTGTGTGGAGTTGATCATGTGATCTGGTGTGTGTGGAGTTGAACATGTGATCTGGTGTGTGTGGAGTTGAACATGTGATCTGGTGTGTGTGGAGTTGATCATGTGATCTGGTGTGTGTGGAGTTGATCATGTGATCTGGTGTGTGTGGAGTTGAACATGTGATCTGGTGTGTGTGGAGTTGATCATGTGATCTGGTGTGTGTGGAGTTGATCATGTGATCTGGTGTGTGTGGAGTTGAACATGTGATCTGGTGTGTGTGTAGTTGATCATGTGATCTGGTGTGTGTGGAGTTGAACATGTGATCTGGTGTGTGTGGAGCTGAACATGTGATCTGGTGTGTGTGGAGTTGATCATGTGATCTGGTGTGTGTGTGTGGAGTTGAACATGTGATCTGGTGTGTGCGTGGAGCTGAACATGTGATCTGGTGTGTGTGTAGTTGATCATGTGATCTGGTGTGTGTGTGGAGTTGAACATGTGATCTGGTGTGTGTGGAGCTGAACATGTGAGCTGGTGTGTGTGGAGTTGATCATGTGATCTGGTGTGTGTGTGTGGAGCTGAACATGTGATCTGGTGTGTGTGTAGTTGATCATGTGATCTGGTGTGTGTGTGGAGTTGAACATGTGATCTGGTGTGTGTGTGGAGCTGAACATGTGATCTGGTGTGTGTGGAGTTGAACATGTGATCTGGTGTGTGTGGAGTTGAACATGTGATCTGGTGTGTGTGGAGCTGAACATGTGATCTGGTGTGTGTGGAGTTGAACATGTGATCTGGCGTGTGTGGAGTTGAACATGTGATCTGGTGTGTGTGGAGTTGATCATGTGATCTGGTGTGTGTGTGGAGTTGAACATGTGATCTGGTGTGTGTGGAGTTGATCATGTGATCTGGTGTGTGTGGAGTTGATCATGTGATCTGGTGTGTGTGGAGTTGATCATGTGATCTGGTGTGTGTGTGTGTGTGTGTGGAGTTGAACATGTGATCTGGTGTGTGTGGAGCTGAACATGTGATCTGGTGTGTGTGGAGTTGAACATGTGATCTGGTGTGTGTGGAGTTGAACATGTGATCTGGTGTGTGTGGAGTTGAACATGTGATCTGGTGTGTGTGTGTAGCTGAACATGTGATCTGGTGTGTGTGTGGAGTTGATCATGTGATCTGGTGTGTGTGGAGCTGAACATGTGATCTGGTGTGTGTGGAGTTGAACAATTGATCTGGTGTGTGTGGAGTTGATCAGGTGATCTGGTGTGTGTGTGGAGTTGATCATGTGATCTGGTGTGTGTGGAGCTGAACATGTGATCTGGTGTGTGTGGAGTTGAACATGTGATCTGGTGTGTGTGGAGTTGAACATGTGATCTGGTGTGTGTGGAGCTGAACATGTGATCTGGTGTGTGTGGAGTTGAACATGTGATCTGGTGTGTGTGGAGTTGATCATGTGATCTGGTGTGTGTGTGGAGTTGAACATGTGATCTGGTGTGTGTGGAGTTGATCATGTGATCTGGTGTGTGTGTGGAGTTGAACATGTGATCTGGTGTGTGTGGAGCTGAACATGTGATCTGGTGTGTGTGTGGAGTTGAACATGTGATCTGGTGTGTGTGGAGTTGAACATGTGATCTGGTGTGTGTGGAGTTGATCATGTGATCTGGTGTGTGTGTGGAGTTGAACATGTGATCTGGTGTGTGTGGAGTTGATCATGTGATCTGGTGTGTGTGTGGAGTTGAACATGTGATCTGGTGTGTGTGGAGTTGAACATGTGATCTGGTGTGTGTGGAGTTGAACATGTGATCTGGTGTGTGTGGAGTTGAACATGTGATCTGGTGTGTGTGGAGTTGAACATGTGATCTGGTGTGTGTGGAGTTGAACATGTGATCTGGTGTGTGTGGAGTTGAACATGTGATCTGGTGTGTGTGGAGTTGAACATCTGATCTGGTGTGTGTGTGTGTGTGTGTGTGTGTGTGTGTGTGTGTGTGTGTGTGTGTGTGTGTGTGTGTGTGTGTGTGTGTGTGTGTGTGTGTGTGTGTGTGTGTGTGTGTGTGTGTGTGTGAGCTCCAGTGGATCAGCGGCGCTCATTAACCCGGTGAGATCAGCCTTTCCTCAGCCAGTTCTTCTGCCGCTGGCTCTGATGTCTCTGTGGCGGCTCCAGATATAATTCGTCTTGTAACGGCCGATCTTTGCTCTCTTGGATCTATAATTTGTTCCCTGGCAAATAATTTTGACTGAGGGCAAAGAGAAGTTTCATAACTTTATATTTTTAAGATATTTAACTATACCGTTGTAGCCGACTAGCGCTGACTTTATATGTGAATTGTTTGCTTTATTTATTGTATAGCTTCTTATACCTTTTATAATGGCTATTATTGATCACACATAAACTGACATTTAACAAAAAGAGACTGGGTTGTGTTTTATGTCATATTTAATTGTATTACTGTGATAATCATATATATGCACACTTATTGTCTGAACCACGTTTAATAGTTTTTTAAATGTAAACGAAAAGAGGCAGGTTTGTGTTTCATGTTTGGTTTTGTTATAAATATACATGCAGTGAAGATAATCTTTGAAAATACTTACATCATCTTCCTCTTTTTGAAGCTTCTCCTGTTTAAATGTAGGTTTGCATGGCACAAGAGAATCTTTTGTCATCTGTTAAGAAGCATCAGAATTGAGAAACTTTTGTTAGACGCAAAATTAAACAGAACCCCTTTTGGTTTCATGAATCAACCAAAAGTTCAGAAAGCTTTGGTTTTAGTAAGAATTTACAATCTAAATATGCAGTGTATCTACCACGTTTTGTCCACAGTCTTTGCTGCAGCTGTGCACAGCATTGTCCTTCCATTCCGCCAGGCAGCTCCAGCAGAAATTGTATGTCTTTTTCTTGATGGCTGTGCAGATAGTGCAGTGTACACACAGGTTTTGCTTATCTCGTCTTTCTACGAAGGACTGGCACCCAGGACACTTCAGAAATCAAACAGGGATTTGGATTATTGTGTGACAGACTACATATAGGCATGAACTGGTTATTTTGCAAACTGTTCTCAAACGAAATTGTGTATACATTAAAGGGATGTTCAAGCACACTAAAAGTGAATGGTGACAACGTGTCATTTGATGTGAATGAGCAATTTTTCTGGTTATCAAATTCAGTTCTGGATAAATAGCTTACAGATTTGAATGGCAGACTTTTAGCAGTGTGAAGACAAAGGTTCTCCTCAAAGAATTCCCTCTGTTTGCTCGTCAGAGATATCAGTCGACAGATTTCCTGGTAAGACAGCTTCTCTCCACAGGTTCTCCGCTGGTGCTGGTCCACATGAAATCCAGGACAGGTGAACTCAGTCTGTCCCTAAAATATGATAACTGGTTAAAGACGCACAGGAATCAATGACAGGTAGTATGTACTCAAAGTGTAACGGTGAACTACCTGTTTAAGACAATACTTGAACCATGCGATGATATAATTTTCTGGCCTTTGATGACCACAAGGCAAGTCCACTGATGAAACAGAAATTAAATTCAAAGTTTGATTACTTTCATACTGTACATTATAACACTGATTTATGCACTAATTCTCTAAATCGTAGCACTGAGTAGGTCAAAACATGCAGTTTCAGTTATGGCAGTCACTAAATAATATAACACAATAGACTTTGCTAGAGCATTGTTAGTTTGTTGGTGGGGTTAAAACTTCACTCACCTCTTCCTGTCGATGCTCTTTCTTCAGAATCATGATCCGAATTTGGGGTTTCACGGATACCTTGATTTCAAAATAAATAATATTCAGTTTTCTGAATTTAATCAGATTTTAAACCTCTTTCTTTCTATTCATTATACTATCTTCTCAAGTCATAGGGCTGGAGTCAGAGGCAGGGGAAATCACCCTGGACAGATGGCACAGGCAATTTTGACTGTCCAATTAACCTAACCTGCAAGTCTTTGGACTGTGAGGGAAACAGGAGCACCCGGACAGGAGGTGAACCACTGAGCCACTGTATGACGTTCCAATCAGTTCTTTAATATGACTTTACATGCACTCGTCTCAATGAACGTCACGTCTGCTGAATGTGACGTCTGCATTGTAGGCTATTGTGATGTTGTATGTGGTATATTGTATTGTAAGTTATTTTATTTGTTTACCTGCCCAGGGACAGCAGATGTAAATGAGCTGTTAGCTAACTCTGGTGCAATTACTGTTAATTGTGTATTGCCCCTGTAAAAATAAACAATAAAGTAAAGTAAAGTAAGTAAGAAAAAGCTCTCTCTACCACAGCTCTACCACATCAGCTCTACAAATTTGCGCCGCCACCGCGGGCATCATAAAGTGATCGCGCTTAGGGCATCAAAACAGCCAGAGGTTGATCATACACTCTAAAAAAAAAGGTATGGCACCAAAAATGGTTCTTGGCTCATGTTTTGGTGCTTCAGTGGTTCTTCAGCGGTTCTTCAGCGGTGCACTTTAGTCAAAGAACCGGTGAAGAACCGGTGAAGAACCACTGAAGCACCCAAATTGGTGCTATATAGCACTAAAAAAAGGTTCCCCTATGATTACGAGCCAAGAACCATTTTTGGTGCCATACGTATAGAACCTTTTTTTTTTTTTAGAGTACACAGAACATGTTAAGATATGGTGCTATATAGAACCAAAAGTGGTTCCTCTATGATTACGATGAAGAACCATTTTTGGTGCCATATAGAACCTGTATCAGTTGTTATATTAAACACACCTGCAATTAATTATCCACTCATTGTTTTTTGTATTTAAGGTCTTGGTTCTATTTCATTTCAGTCAACACTCCACAGTATGGGTGAGCCTCGCTAAGGATGACCATAGTATTTTTTCCCCTACTATGGTAGTCAATAGTTGCTCTCTCTGCTTTGTTACAAACATTCTTCTAAATACACTCTAAAAAAAAAAAGGTTCTATATGGCACCAAAAATAGTTCTTGGCTCGTAATCATAGGGGAACCTTTTTTAGTGCTATATAGCACCAATTTTTGGTGCTTCAGTGGTTCTTCAGCGGTTCTTCAGAGGTTCTTCACCGGTTCTTTGACTAAGGTGCTATATAGCACCGCTGAAGAACCACTGAAGCACCAAAATTGGTGCTATATATCGCACTAAAAAAGGTTCCCTTATGATTACGAGACTTTTTTTTTAGAGTGTATCTTCTTTTGTGTTCAGCAGAACAAAGAAACTCATACAGGTTTGGAACAACTTGAGGGTGAGTAAATGATGACAGAACTTTCATTTTAGAGTGAACTATCCCTTTAAGGGGGTTTCATCTTCACGATTCACCGACAAACTTATAGATAACTTTACAATCTTCCGTGGCTTTCAGTCAGCACATATTTCTCTGATCTTAGCGAGATACAGTGTCCACATAGCAACAAATTATAATCCACACGGAACAAAAAATAAGTTCCCCCCTTCTTTCACAAAGTTTTAACAGAAATAAATAAACATGAAATTACTATTTATTGGCCATGATATATTATTTGTTTCAAACATATGATTTTTAACCTCATATATATTTATATTTGAACTGTGAACTATATTGAACTAAAATATTAGTTATCTTTGATGGCAGCTACACCATTACTACAGGTGTAAAGATATATATGATTATGCATCTGGTTCTTATCAGAAAAGGGTGTGGTGTACTTGTACATCGTTCCTATCAAATAAACTCAAACTTGTAACTAAACCAGTTGTTTAACATCACATTGAAATTATACCAGTTTATCCTTCAGAGATTTAACTCAACTACAGTGCCTTATGGTGGGGCGTTGAGTGAGACGTTCATTGAGACGAGAGCATGTAGCAAAGTCATCGTTTTGACCTCTTCTGACTGCATTACCACTGGACTCCCCAGCCTTGAAAATCCTGGGCTGCTCAGTTTCACTTTCATTTTAAAGAGGAATTTAGCATAGAAAAATAAAAATAATACAATAATGTTTTCTTTTATTTTTTGCAAATTTACTTATTCTATAACACATTGTTGGTAAAAGTCTAAATGTCAAACAGAAAAGAGGGAATTCCAAAGACTTACTCAAGTTTCCGAAGACATATGCATCTTCTGAATGCTCGCCCCAGTTTTCACCTTCTTCAGCCATTTTTGATTTAATCACTAAAATATAATTTTCTTCTGCAAAACAACGAATGGAACTTATTATACTATCATTAGTGAATAAGTCCACCAGCAGCACTGACAAAATGTTCTGAAATATTCCGAGGCATTTTCGGTGACGCTGGAGTTACATGAATATTCATGAGTTTCCTCTTAAAGCGCTACTGAAAATATTAGTTCACGCTCTTTTTTTTAATCACAGAAAACGTTTTCGTTTCGGCGTCGAACGAAGTTAAGCTTATTTAATTTTTCTGTTCAAGATTGTACATGTGATATGACTAAAGGATTACAGCCACTGATTTGCCAGTGGATAAATGAGCCAACAGCCATCAAAGTTGGTTTGTTTATATAGGCTACTTATTTTCTTTTAACAGTTTGGTTTGATAACTTATATATCTGTGGTGGCATAATACAGTTTCAGTTTATTTTATTGCTTTCCTACATAACTTCAACCAGACATTAGTATTAAATCTCTATGAGAAATGTTTTTGACATGCATGATGCATCAATTAATGTGTGTAACATTCTTCATCTATTTCCGTAAAACACAGAATGTATATGATTAGAACATGGTGAGATGGTTCAGTACTGTCACAAAGTTTCAGTCCTATTCTACAAGCTTACCACAACAATTAAAATGTTAAAATTGAATTACAAGTGCTAAAAATGATCAACCACAGTAATTCGCACATTTAGCCTAAAGCTAAAAGTTACTCATGGGGGTTTTATTTACAAGTGTATACATATAATTGGCAAAAGTATGAATAAGACATCCACGCTGTTGTGATTGTTCTGTAATTTCTTAATTGCTTACTCAGTTGGTAAATAATTTCATAGAGTCTTTATTAAATCCTAAATCTTATTTTTTTCATATTGTTATGTCTCTCAATTTCATAACATGTAGAAACACTTAGAGGTAAACCGCGTTAAAATAACAGCCAACATTCAGGGATACTCCTGAATTTATTTTAAAGAACACAACTAATAATTACAAAGGGACAGTGCCACCTGCAGGCACAATGGGGAATAACAGTATTAATACATACATAACACATATTGTCAGGAAACACACACGGCTCCGGGGGGTTAATAAAGCCAAGGCCTTCTAAATCGAAGCGATACTTTTGTGTGAGAAAAATATCCATCACCGATTCTTGAGTTAAGGGACAAAATATGTCCCAAACACAAAAGCCCTATTTATGTTTGAAAAAAAGTAATAATATCAACACAATAAAAATACTTAAAAAGTAACATCTAAGGGAAAATTGTATACTCAGGACATTTATAGATTATACTATTAAATAATTTATTTAGTATTATTTTAAAAGCACACTCTATACTTGGAACACATGTAATTTCACCTGTCCTTGGCATGAGGTCATAATGTAAAACTGCCAATAAAGTGTTTAAAAATGCAACAAATTAAAAAATACACAGTTATTTTAAAAGACAGAGATCGTCTCGGTTACGTATGTAACCCTCGTTCCCTGAGGAGGGAACGGAGACGTACGTTAGTGACTCACGAATGGGGGTTTCGCTTAGAAGCCAATCATCTTCGAGTATTCAACAGCGCCCAATGGCAGTGCCAATGCCATGGGCATGCGGAATTTGCATGCGCAACTCCGCCCCACCTCGTGGGTATATAAGGAAGTACGCTGGCAACATCGCATTATGTTACTGCTGCAGGAGCCAAGACTGAACTCCGCGTTCCAGGCAGCACAGCTGAGGTGGCTAAGGAAACGTACGTCTCCGTTCCCTCCTCAGGGAACGAGGGTTACATACGTAACCGAGATGTTCCCTTTCGTTCAGTCACTACGACGTACGTTAGTGACTAACGAATGGGGGTTCCAATACAACAACGCCACTCAGCTGTCATCCAGTGCCCTGCGTAAGTGTGAGATCCCGCCACTTAAGGCCCTAGGACTCCCACTTATCACAGGATTACCAAGGTACACTGGGAAGCATATCCCAGTGAGGGAATGCCAAGATGCCTACCGTAGGGAGGACTTAGAATACACATATGACCCGCTGAGGGCTGCATATGGAAGATCTCTAGGGTACCAGCCGAAGGTGGATTTTTAACCCTAGGGGTGGCAGGGACTTGCCAAGAGAAAGACACCTGCTCACTGAGGAGGCTTACGGTGGAAATACTCGTGTGGGGGTCGCCGGAGGGGAACCATGCACACGGAGCACCTGGCCGGACATGAGGGTCTGGGCTCGAAAGGGCAGACTGAACTGATGTCGGCGTAAGCAGTGCTGGAGGAGCTCAGGGCTCTCGGGGAGCTCACCTGAGGAAAATATCGCACGTATCCAGTCCTAGGAGTGGAATGGCGAGCAAGCGAAGACACCTGAGCCTGGCCCATTACCGGCCACCCGTAGGGGCGAGTACATAGTCGGACACTGGCTCCACTCGGAGATTGTAGAATCTGGCGAATGTGTTGGGTGTCGCCCAGCCTGCAGCTCTGCAGATGTCTGTTAGCGATGCGCCATGCGCTAGAGCCCAAGAGGAGGCCACACTCCGGGTGGAGTGTGCCCTCACACCAAGGGGACATGGTCGACCTTGCTGCTGGTAAGCCAAAACAATGGTGTCCACTATCCAGTGAGACAACCTCTGCTTTGAGAGAGCACTTCCCTTCCGCTCTCCACCATAACAGACAAAGAGCTGGTCTGAGGTCCTGAAACACTGCGTCATGTCTACGTAAGCGCGGAGAGCGCGTACTGGACAGAGCAATGCCCAGGCTGGGTCTGCCTCCTCCAAAGGCAGCGCTTGCAGGTTCACCACCTGATCTCGGAACGGAGTGGTGGGAACCTTGGGCACATATCCGGGCCGGGGTCTCAGGATCACGTGAGAGTTAGCAGGCCCGAACTCAAGGCACGCTTCGTCAACCGAAAATGCTTGCAGGTCCCCGACCCTCTTAAGCGAGGCCAATGCGGTCAGCAGAGCCGTCTTCATAGACAAGAACTTAATCTCAGCCGACCGCAAAGGCTCAAAGGGAGGCCTCTGCAGAGCACTTAAGACTACTGAGAGGTCCCAAGAGGGAACGAGAGGAGAGCGAGGAGGATTCAGTCTCCTCGCCCCCCTCAGGAACCTGATGATCAGGTCGTGCTGACTTACCTTTTTGTCTCCCAGGAGATCGTGGTAGGCAGATATTGCGGCCACATATACTTTAAGGGTGGAGGGAGACAGCCTTCGCTCCACCCCCTCCTGGAGAAACGATAGCACGGACCCGATCGGGCATTTCCAGGGGTCTTCTTGGCGGGAAGAACACCATGTGACGAAGAGGTTCCACTTCAACGCATAGAGACGTCGCGTAGACTCAGCTCTAGCGGAAGTGATGGTAGCGACCACCGCAGGTGGAAGGCTACTCAAACCTGCCGCGTCCCGTCCAGAAGCCACACGTGGAGCTTCCAGAGCGCTGGACGCGGGTGCCAAAAGGTGCCCCGTCTCTGAGTGAGGAGGTCCGGTCTCAGAGGAATAGGCCAGGGAGGGGCTGTCGCAAGGAGTAGAACCGTACTGGGCGAACCGTACTGCCAGTAACTCGAGGCAATTGACATGCAGAAGGCGCTGGGGTCCTGTCCAGGAGCCCGCGGCTGCTTGTCCATTGCACATGGCACCCCAGCCCGTGGATGATGCATCTGTTGTCACAACAACATGCCTGGAAACTCGTTCTAAGGACTCGTTCTATCTGCTCATATTCTCACGCATGCGTCGTGGAGACACACACGGAAGACAAGAACAAGCTGGATAAAGGAATTATTTTGATTTTTTTTGCGCACAAAAACTATTGTTGTCGCATCGTAAAATTATTGTAGAGTCACTGTGGTGAGATGGACTTTGTAACGGCGTTTTTAGTGCCTTTTATGGGTCTTGAGAGTGTAAATGTACTGAATGCCAATGGAGGCCTATCTGAAGCCTTTCTCAGCATCAGCTTTACACTAAAATATCTTCATTTGTGTCTGAAGATGAACGGAGGTCTGACGGGTGTCCAACCACATGAGGCTGAGGAATTAATGACAGAATTTTCATTTTTGGGTGAACTAACCCTTTAAGTAATTTCAACAGGACAGACTTGAACCTCAGGAACCAGGCCACAGCTTTCTTGAGCCTCATCCAAGTTGAGAAGTAATTCATGAGGTAAGTAGTGGGGTCACAGTTTTCTTTCACAGCAGCATTGACAGTGACAACTCCTTTTCTTAATTCAGGGTCATCTCGAGAGAGAGAATGGGTTCAGATGGAAGCTCTGGCCAGCGATGAGATTGTTCCTTTAGAAAGTCTGGGCCACTGATCCATGTCGTTCTGTTTAGGAATGTGTTGACATGTAGTCCCCGAGAGGCGTAGTCAGCGGGATTGAGTTTGGTGCCTACATACTTCCATTGGGAGACATCTGACGCACTTCTGATGACATTTACACGATTTGCCACAAAAGTTAGGAATCTTCTGCTTTCATTCCGGATGTACCTTAGGTCCCTGTTTTGGACAGATAGCATGACTATTCTTTTCAATTCCATATGCAACTCCTCAGATAGCATCTTGTCTATTCGTACGGCCAAAACTGCAGCAGTAAGTTCCATTCGGGGTGTAGTCATCAGTTTTAAGGGAGCAACTCGGGCCTTTCCCATTATGAAGGTGACATGGACCTTGTTGCTACTGGTCAACCTAAGATACGTAACTGTTCCATACCCAAGGTCACTCGCATCACAAAAGTGGTGCATCTGTGCTGTTTTGACATCTCCAAAGTTGTTTGGTACAAGACATCGATTGACCTTGAACTCCCTCACTCTTGGAAGATCTTGCCACCATTGCTTCCAAGCTTGGACATGGACCTCTGGCAATTCTTCATCCCATCCAATGTTCTGCTTGCATAACTCTTGCAAGATGTGTTTTGCTGGAAAGGTGAGAGGTGCATTGAATCCAAGGGGGTCATATATAGAACTGACCATGGACAGAATCCCACGTCTGGTGCATGGATGCTCCTTTATTGTCACCTGGAATGTGAAAGTATCTTCCTTTACACACCACTGCAACTTTACCCTTAAACTGACCCACACCACCACACCTGTCCCTAACTCTACCCTTAAACTGACCCACACCACCACACCTGTCCCTAACTTTACCCTTAAACTTACCCACACCACCACACCGGTCCCTAACTTCACCCTTAAACTGACCCACATCACCACAGCTGTCCCTAACTCTACCCTTAAACTGACCCACACCACCACACCTGTCCCTAACTTTACCCTTAAACTGACCCACACCACCACACCCGTCCCTAACTCTACCCTTAAACTGACCCACACCACCACACCTGTCCCTAACTTTACCCTTAAACTTACCCACACCACCACACCGGTCCCTAACTTTACCCTTAAACTGACCCACATCACCACACCTGTCCCTAACTCTACCCTTAAACTGACCCACACCTGTCCCTAACTCTACCCTTAAACTGACCCACACCACCACACCTGTCCCTAACTTTACCCTTAAACTGACCCACACCACCACACCTGTCCCTAACTTTACCCTTAAACTGACCCACACCACCACACCTGTCCCTAACTCTACCCTTAAACTGACCCACACCACCACACCTGTCCCTAACTTTACCCTTAAACTGATCCACACCACCACACCTGTCCCTAACTCTACCCTTAAACTGACCCACACCACCACACCTGTCCCTAACTTTACCCTTAAACTGACCCACACCACCACACCTGTCCCTAACTCTACCCTTGAACTGACCCACACCACCACACCTGTCCCTAACCCTACCCTTAAACTGACCCACACCACCACACCTGTCCCTAACTTTACCCTTAAACTGACCCACACCACCACACCTGTCCCTAACCCTACCCTTAAACTGACCCACACCACCACACCTGTCCCTAACTCTACCCTTAAACTGACCCACACCACCACACCTGTCCCTAACCCTACCCTTAAACTGACCCACACCACCACACCTGTCCCTAACTCTACCCTTAAACTGACCCACACCACCACACCTGTCCTTAACTCTACCCTTAAACTGACCCACACCACCACACCTGTCCCTAACTTTACCCTTAAACTAACCAACACCACCACACATGTCCCTAACTTTACCCTTAAACTGACCCACACCACCACACCTGTCCCTAACCCTACCCTTAAACTGACCCACACCACCACACCTGTCCCTAACTTTACCCTTAAACTGACCCACATCACCACACCTGTCCATAACTTTACCCTTAAACTGACCCACACCACCACACCTGTCCCTAACTTTACCCTTAAACTGACCCACACCACCACACCTGTCCCTAACTCTACCCTTGAACTGACCCACACCACCACACCTGTCCCTAACCCTACCCTTAAACTGACCCACACCACCACACCTGTCCCTTACTTTACCCTTAAACTGACCCACACCACCACACCTGTCCCTAACTCTACCCTTGAACTGACCCACACCACCACACCTGTCCCTAACCCTACCCTTAAACTGACCCACACCACCACACCTGTCCCTAACTTTACCCTTAAACTGACCCACACCACCACACCTGTCCCTAACTTTACCCTTAAACTGACCCACACCACCACACCTGTCCCTAACCCTACCCTTAAACTGACCCACAACCCCACACCCGTCCCTAACTTTACCCTTGAACTGACCCACATCACCACACCCGTCCCTAACTTTACCCTTGAACTGACCCACACCACCACACCTGTCCCTAACTTTACCCTTAAACTGACCCACTTCACCACACCTGTCCCTAACTCTACCCTTAAACTGACCCACACCACCACACCTGTCCCTAACTCTACCCTTAAACTGACCCACACCACCACACCTGTCCCTAACTCTACCCTTAAACTGACTCACACCACCACACCTGTCCCTAACTCTACCCTTAAACTGACCCACACCACCACACCTGTCCCTAACTTTACCCTTAAACTGACCCACACCACCACACCTGTCCATAACTTTACCCTTAAACTGACCCACACCACCACACCTGTCCATAACTTTACCCTTAAACTGACCCACATCACCTCACCGGACCCTAACTTTACCCTTAAACTGACTCACACCACCACACCTGTCCCTAACTTTACCCTTAAACTGACCCACACCACCACACCTGTCCCTAACTTTACCCTTAAACTGACCCACATCACCACACCTGTCCCTAACCCTACCCTTAAACTGACCCACACCACCACACCTGTCCCTAACCCTACCCTTAAACTGACCAACACCACCACACCTGTCCCTAACCTTACCCTTAAACTGACCCACACCACCACACCTGACCCTAACTTTACCCTTAAACTAACCAACACCACCACACCTGTCCCTAACTTTACCCTTAAACTAACCAACACCACCACACCTGTCCCTAACCTTACCCTTAAACTGACCCACACCACCACACCTGACCCTAACTTTACCCTTAAACTCTACCCACACCACCACACCTGTCCCTAACTTTACCATTAAACTTACCCACACCACCACACCTGTCCCTAACTCTACCCTTAAACTGACCCACACCACCACACCTGACCCTAACTTTACCCTTAAACTGACCCACACCACCACACCTGTCCCTAACTTTACCCTTAAACTAACCAACACCACCACACATGTCCCTAACTTTACCCTTAAACTGACCCACATCGCCACACCTGTCCTTAACTTTACCCTTAAACTGACCCACACCACCACACCTGTCCCTAACTTTACCCTTAAACTGACCCATACCACCACATCTGTCCTTAACCCTACCCTTAAACTGACCCACACCACCACACCTGTCCCTAACTCTACACTTAAACTGACCCACACCACCACACCTGTCCCTAACTCTACCCTTAAACTGACCCACACCACCACACCCGTCCCTAACTCTACCCTTAAACTGACCCACACCACCACACCTGTCCCTAACTTTACCCTTAAACTTACCCACACCACCACACCGGTCCCTAACTTCACCCTTAAACTGACCCACATCACCACACCTGTCCCTAACTCTACCCTTAATCTGACCCACACCACCACACCTGTCCCTAACTTTACCCTTAAACTGATCCACACCACCACACCTGTCCCTAACTCTACCCTTAAACTGACCCACACCACCACACCTGTCCCTAACTTTACCCTTAAACTGACCCACACCACCACACCTGTCCCTAACTCTACCCTTGAACTGACCCACACCACCACACCTGTCCCTAACCCTACCCTTAAACTGACCCACACCACCACACCTGTCCCTAACTTTACCCTTAAACTGACCCACACCACCACACCTGTCCCTAACCCTACCCTTAAACTGACCCACACCACCACACCTGTCCCTAACTCTACCCTTAAACTGACCCACACCACCACACCTGTCCCTAACCCTACCCTTAAACTGACCCACACCACCACACCTGTCCCTAACTCTACACTTAAACTGACCCACACCACCACACCTGTCCCTAACTCTACCCTTAAACTGACCCACACCACCACACCCGTCCCTAACTCTACCCTTAAACTGACCCACACCACCACACCTGTCCCTAACTTTACCCTTAAACTTACCCACACCACCACACCGGTCCCTAACTTTACCCTTAAACTGACCCACATCACCACACCTGTCCCTAACTCTACCCTTAATCTGACCCACACCACCACACCTGTCCCTAACTTTACCCTTAAACTGATCCACACCACCACACCTGTCCCTAACTCTACCCTTAAACTGACCCACACCACCACACCTGTCCCTAACTTTACCCTTAAACTGACCCACACCACCACACCTGTCCCTAACTCTACCCTTGAACTGACCCACACCACCACACCTGTCCCTAACCCTACCCTTAAACTGACCCACACCACCACACCTGTCCCTAACTTTACCCTTAAACTGACCCACACCACCACACCTGTCCCTAACCCTACCCTTAAACTGACCCACACCACCACACCTGTCCCTAACTCTACCCTTAAACTGACCCACACCAACACACCTGTCCCTAACCCTACCCTTAAACTGACCCACACCACCACACCTGTCCCTAACTCTACCCTTAAACTGACCCACACCACCACACCTGTCCCTAACTCTACCCTTAAACTGACCCACACCACCACACCTGTCCCTAACTTTACCCTTAAACTAACCAACACCACCACACATGTCCCTAACTTTACCCTTAAACTGACCCACACCACCACACCTGTCCCTAACCCTACCCTTAAACTGACCCACACCACCACACCTGTCCCTAACTTTACCCTTAAACTAACCAACACCACCACACATGTCCCTAACTTTACCCTTAAACTGACCCACATCACCACACCTGTCCCTAACTTTACCCTTAAACTGACCCACACCACCACACCTGTCCCTAACTTTACCCTTAAACTGACCCACACCACCACACCTGTCCATAACTTTACCCTTAAACTGACCCACACCACCACACCTGTCCCTAACTTTACCCTTAAACTGACCCACACCACCACACCTGTCCCTAACTCTACCCTTGAACTGACCCACACCACCACACCTGTCCCTAACTTTACCCTTAAACTGACCCACACCACCACACCTGTCCCTAACTTTACCCTTAAACTGACCCACACCACCACACCTGTCCCTAACCCTACCCTTAAACTGACCCACACCACCACACCTGTCCCTAACTCTACCCTTAAACTG
>JARQWZ010006143.1:52500-59544 GCA_033150135.1 Gobio occitaniae | reverse complement strand
GTAAAATTATGACAGAATTTTCATTTTTGGGTGAACTATCCCTTTAAAAATGTCTTAAATTAGAGCAGAAAGTCTTAAATTCAGTATCATGGCATTAAATAAGGGCCGTTATGATTTCTGTGATACGGAAAACGTCAACGTAATTGCAGAATTCATTCATAAAAATGGAATTTACTGTATAATACAGAATTTGTCAAATTTTGGATGAAAGGGACATAAAGGAATCGTTCACACCAAAAATTTAAAAAATGTCAGAACATCTGAAATAATCCGCTCGATCCGTATGGATCAGTTTGACCATCTCTTTATGAACTTTCGTCAAAGTTGCTTAGACTGTCAATGGAGGACATCAATCTTTCTGATTTCATTACAAATATCTTAATTTGTGTTATGAATCAAATTTAATTTAACCATGTAGTGACTGAGGCTTATCAGACACATAGTTGCCTGTTACATTTAACAAATATGTTTTAAATACTTTGTGCTTAGTAACAGACCTTCCCCAACACAACAGAGAAGGATCCTCGGTTACCCTGGAAACAAAACTGATAAGAGGTTTTACGACCCCAAAGGAATTTGGCCACATAGAAAGCCCACAGGGGAGAGCCATAATGCCTGTAAAACACACGCTTTTGCCTCAAGTTATAGACAAACCGTCTATAAATAAACAAACACCCTAGGACCTTGTATGTACACACATAACCGTCTTGTAAAGGGTCGGTTCCATTGTATGTAACTTAAGAATGTCTTATGAACAACTTACTATTTCAGGTAACCTCATATATGTCGTGTCTCCTATCAAATTAATGCTCGCTTCACGACTTACACTTCCATGTGTGTCACGTTCTCGTAGGAGGCAATACGTGTTTGTTGCTTTAATTAGAGTATACACTCACCTAAAGGATTATTAGGAACACCTGTTCAATTTGTCATTAATGCAATTATCTAATCAACAAATCACATGGCAGTTGCTTCAATGCATTTAGGGGTGTGGTCCCTGGTCAAGACAATCTCCTGAACTCCACACTGAATGTCAGAATGGGAAGAAAGGTGATTTAAGCAATTTGAGCGTGGCATGGTTGTTGGTGCCAGACGGGCCGGTCTGAGTATTTCACAATCTGCTCAGTTACTGGGATTTTCACGCACAACCATTTCTAGGGTTTACAAAGAATGGTGTGAAAAGGGAAAAACATCCAGTATGTGGCAATCCTGTTGGCGAAAATGCCTTGTTGATGCTAGAGGTCAGAGGAGAATGGGCCGACTGACTCAAGCTGATAGAAGAGCAACTTTGACTGAAATAACCACTCGTTAGCATTTGTGAAGCCACAACACACACAACCTTGAGGCGGATGGGCTACAACAGCAGAAGACCCCACCGGGTACCACTCATCTCCACTACAAATAGGAAAAAAGAGGCTACAATTTGCACAAGCTCACCAAAATTGGACAGTTTGAAGACTGGAAAAATGTTGCCTGGTCTGATGAGTCTCGATTTCTGTTGAGACATTCAGATGGTAGAGTCAGAATTTGGCGTAAACAGAATGAGAACATGGATCCATCATGCCTTGTTACCACTGTGCAGGCTGGTGGTGGTGGTGTAATGGTGTGGGGGATGTTTTCTTGGCACACTTTAGGCCCCTTAGTGCCAGTTGGGCATGGTTTAAATGCCACGGCCTACCTGAGCATTGTTTCTGACCATGTCCATTACTTTATGACCACCATGTACCCATTCTCTGATGGCTACTTCCAGCAGGATAATGCACCGTCACAAAGCTTGAACCATTTCAAATTGGTTTCTTGAACATGACAATGAGTTCACTGGACTAAAATGGCCCCCACAGTCACCAGATCTCAACCCATTAGAGCATCTTTGGGATGTGGTGGAACGGGAGCTTCGTGCCCTGGATGTGCATCCCACAAATCTCCATCAACTGCAAGATGCTCTCCTATCAATATGGGCCAACATTTCTAAAGAATGCTTTCAGCACCTTGTTGAATCAATGCCACGTAGAATTAAGGCAGTTCTGAAGGCGAAAGGGGGGTCAAACACAGTTTTAGTATGGTGTTCCTAATAATCCTTTAGGTGAGTGTAAATAGGCACAGACCCTTTTTGATTTCATGTTTAAAAGAAAGAGCCATAAAAGCTTGTGGTGACCTCCTGCAGACCCGCCAGCAGGCCGCCCACATGGCAGGCCTCCACAAACACAGAGCCAAAGGGCTCCACAAGGCCATGGACCAGAAGGCCCAGACTCTGCACGCCATGTGCAATTTTTTCATCCTCAATGGATTCGAAGCAACCACGCAAGCTCATCATTTCTTCTTCATCCAATGCAAAAGAACTTGATCGCCACGTTAAAGCCATCGGACAGAACCCACAAACTTTCTCCTGCGATTTCACCTCAGACGGCCTTCTACAGCTCAGGCTAAATGCAAGTAAAGTACGAAACAGAAATCGCTGTGTAGTTAGTAAAACTGTAAACTCTTTGTTCAGACAAAGAAGTTTATTAATGGTGGTTCTTCCCAAAGGTTCTAGACTTTCTGCATAACTTCATCAATCTGTTTCTGACCCTTTTCCCTCCAACCACTTTAACTTTACCTCTTGTCATGTATGAATTGTATATGTCATGTTTGTCTTATGTTAGTTGTAGTCTTGTTCCGTGATTTAGTTATTAAAGTTTGTGCACAATATACAGGTGCTGGTCATACAATATTGTAGCGTCTGGAGTGTCTCTCTCTCTCTCATGGGATCAAAGTGATCAGAGATGCTTTCCTCCAAACAGCTCTGCATATAAATTAAATTCCTGCTCCAACGGCTCCAAAAAGTCTGAGTCAGATTGCACCTCCGACTGTTTAATGACCAGCTAGAGTGTGACCAGAAGAGCCCCTTTTGAGCTTCAATCAGATTCTAATCAGCCAGGACCCCTACCCCACCCTTCATTCGGAGAACGGCCGGGGGATGACACACACACACACACACACACAAGCATTCCTCTCTATTTAGTCTTTAATTAAACTATCCCAGAAATTACATATATGATGATTTCTTAAGTATATGCATGCTCCCCCATATTTCTTATGTTTGCGTGATGTAAGAGCTATTTTAAACGCTCAAAATTGCTCTGTATAGAAGATGCACTGCTTTTTCTGTCTTTAAACCAAGGCATGTTTGATGTCTAAAGGTTCCTCTTTCTTTGTCTTAGTCAATGGTGTAAAGTATATGGTTATGAGATGTACCGTTAGTAGGTTTAGTCCTTTTGGAGTGAAACGTTACCAATTCTGGCTTCCAGCAAGAACATTCCATTGAGTAATAAAGTCTGAACAAAGAAACACTCTCCCGCCTGAAATTCACACCAACGATTGGTCGTCTCAAGGGAAAGTGGGCGTAGTTTAATGGACTTCAAAAGACAGTAACACTAGCATATCTGTGCTCAGTCGACTTGCAAGGACCCCGACGAGACAAATTTCCTTTTCCTCCCATCTCATCAGCGCGGCTCGCGGGCTTCGACCTGCGAGCCGGCGCGGTCCAGCCAAGCTGTTGTTTCCTTTGAAGATCGACGCGCTCCGCAACGCAGTCAGCGGCGCGCTCCACCAGACCGAGGAACTTAGCTTGGACGAGATGAACTTTCCCTTCCAAGACGCTCCCTTCCCAAACACCTTTAAAACTCCCGCGGACCAACGAAGCTCCGGAAGAACCAAACGGAGAGAACGCTTCAGCGTGCAAACACTCTGAGAAACGCCAACGCACGCATCTTGCTTTACACAACACCAAGAAACCATGCAAGTATCAATTCTACCGAAATTTAGATGCGTTTTAAGATTGTACCCCTGTTTAAGGTGATATGGTTCTTGCTGGCTCTAGTGGTTATGTCTGGGAAGGTGTCGGATCGGACACGATCATACCCTTCTTCCTTTCCCTTCCCCTCATCCTCCTCTTTACTTTCCACTATTCTGTAAATACATGTATTCTTTATGTAGTCATATGTAATCGTAGTATTAATCTTTATTAAAACCATGATATTCACGTTTTGATTGTCATTGTTTTGCTCACAGAACACGAGTCCCTTTAATGTCAGATCTAAGCTACGAGCTCTTATAAGCATCGTTGAATGCTTTAATTAATACCATAACTCGGAAAGTTTGTCCTTTGTGGCCAGAGGGATAAACTTCCCGAAAATTGGGTAGGAAGAATAGACCTGGTGAGTGGATAAAGAATTACCGCTCGTTCTTTAAACGGAACGGAGAGGAATTTTGAATCAACTCCCTAGGATATTCTGTGATTATTTAATATAGATATATTTGTAGTTAATTGCAATAATTTGTTGTTAGCCATATATATATTATATATTGTATAAATACCGAGGTTAGGTATTCCCCTTTTGGGTGATTTTGGAGATTTGTGATTAGATTATAACCCGTTATGATTAATCATAAATCCCTAAATATTAATACCCACAATTCCCTATTGAGCTAATTTTTTATTTAAATATATATGTAACCCTAAGACGCTACAATATCATCAAAAAGTTTATTTATTTCACTAATTCCATTAAAAAAATGAAACTTGTACATTATATTTATTCATTACACACAGACTGATATATTTCAAATGTTTATTTCTTTTAATTTTGATGATTATAACACAACTAAGGAAAATCCCAAATTCAGTATCTCAGAAAATTAGAATATTGTGAAAAGGTTCAATATTGAAGACACCTGGTGCCACACTCTAATCAGCTAATTAACTGAAAACACCTGCAAAGGCCTTTAAATGGTCTAGTTCTGTGGACTTGACAGTTGTCCAAAAGACGACCATTGACACCTTGTACAAGGAGGGCAAAACACAAAAAGTCATTGCAAAAGAGGCTGGCTGTTCACAGAGCTGTGTTCAAGCACATTAATATAGAGGCGAAGGGAAGGAAAAGATGTGGTAGATAAAAGGTGTACAAGCAATAGGGATAACCGCACCCTGGAGAGGATTGTGAAACAAAGCCCATTCAAAAATGTGGGGGAGATTCACAAAGAGTGGACTGCAGCTGGAGTCAGTGCTTCAAGAACCACTACGCACAGACGTATGCAAGACATGGGTTGTCAAGCCACTCTTGAACAACAGACAGCGTCAGAAGCGTCTCGCCTGGGCTAAAGACAAAAAGGACTGGACTGCTGCTGAGTTATGTTCTCTGATGAAAGTAAATTTTGCATTTCCTTTGGAAATCAGGGTCCCAGAGTCTGGAGGAAGAGAGGAGAGGCAAACACAATCCACGTTGCTTGAGGTCCAGTGTAAAGTTTCCACAGTCAGTGATGGTTTGGGGTGCCATGTCATCTGCTGGTGTTGGTCCACTGTGTTTTCTGAGGTCCAAGGTCAACGCAGCCGTATACCAGGAAGTGTTATAGCACTTCATGCTTCCTGCTGCTGACCAACTTTATGGAGATGCAGATTTCATTTTCCAACAGGACTGGGCACCTGCACACAGTGCCAAAGCAACCAGTACCTGGTTTAAGGACCATGGTATCCCTGTTCTTAATTGGCCAGCAAACTCACCTGACCTTAACCCTTAAATTGTGAAGAGGAAGATATGATATGCCAGACCCAACAATGCAGAAGAGCTGAAGGCCACTATCAGATTAACCTGGGCTCTCATAACACCTGAGCAGTGCCACAGACTGATCTCCTCATGCCACGCCGCATTGCTGCAGTAATTCAGGCAAAAGGATCCCCAATTAAGTATTGAGTGCTGTACATGCTCATACTTTTCATGTTCATACTTTTCAGTTGGCCAAGATTTCTAAAAATCCTTTCTTTGTATTGGTCTTAAGTAATATTCTAATTTTCTGAGATACTGAATTTGGGATTTTTCCTTAGTCAGTTATAATCATCAAAATTAAAAGAAATAAACATTTGAAATATATCAGTCTGTGTGTAATGAATGTATATAGTATACAAGTTTCACTTTTTGAATCGAATTAGTGAAATGAATCAACTTTTTGATGATATTCTAATTATATGACCAGCACCTGTATGTTGGTCCTGACTCCATGCCTGCACACATATTGTCCCTTAAATGATCGATCTTGCTATGCGCTCTGGGCACTTTGGTAAATTCTAAGAATTCAATTAATAATCAATACTGAACGTCCTTAGGACGAACTGATTGAATGATTGTAATGTTAATGTAGCTACATCAAGTTAATCTAGTTAACTGATTAAAATATTCATAATTAATCATAATGAATAATCATAATGAGTTATGAATAATTATTAATATTTCCACTCAGAGCTAATTTGCTACAACCATTAAAGCCAGAAAATTAAAAACAAACTATAAAACAAAATTAATTGGGCCCTAAATTTTATTGCATGCACTGTAAAAAATGACGTCTTTCCTTTACTTGAGATGCAAAATGAAGAAAGGAAGTCTTGTTTTCTGAGAAACTGAACAAAATTAAGTGAGTTTGTGCTTAAAACAAGAACAAATATCAGTCATTGGGTATGAAAATTGCTTGCTTTTGAACATTAAGTTGATTTTTATGAACCCATTGGCAGATGTGTTCTTGTTTCAATCATAAACTAACTTTCACAAGATTTCACGCAAAATTAAGTTATTGTATTGTCAAACTTTGAAGCGTCACTAATATAACTCATTGTGTGCTAAGACATTTACATTTAGAGAACATATTGACATGTTCCCTTCAGTTTATTCCTAAAATTCTTTAATTGGTCTTAAATGTACCTCCATGAAACACTGCTGAAGAACATTTGTTGCTTTAATGATGATTAATCTATATTTCATTATAAAAAGTGAAGACTATGCATTATTATTTTACATTTGAACAAAACAGTTTATTTAATTTATATCTTTGTTCAGTTGTATTTATTTGTGCTATTGCTAATTTATTCATATTTGTTTACTTGCTGTTACTTGCCTTTAAAAATGTTTGAAATGTATATTAGTTAGTCTAGTTGTTTTTGCAGTCGTACAAGTTCCTCATGCAAGTGTTCTGTTATTCAGCTGCAACTAAATGTTTTCCTAAAAGAAAGAATAAATA
>JARQWZ010006143.1:37500-47500 GCA_033150135.1 Gobio occitaniae | reverse complement strand
CCCGCACACATACAATGGTTCCGACGGCCATGATCTATAGCAGCTCTGGAGAAAACACTCATGTCATCGTCCAGCTCACTTCAGTTCTCATATAGTGCCAATTCAGTCAGATCAATAATAGTTTTGAAACGTATAATAATACTATTTCTTTCAAGAACAGTTCAACTTCTAGATGTATAGAGAGAGCTCTTAGTATGTTCTGCTGCCCTACATAAGTTTAGCTATAGAATGAACTAACAAAACCAACAACCAAAATAATAATCCAGCATCAAATGAGACACATGATGTAACATCACTTATTTTAGGCTTTGCTTTTCAAGGTAATTCCTCGATTTCTTACAAAATATCTTTTGTCCACTGTGCTTTCCCAAAACAGGATCCTCAGCGGTCTTACAGTGCGCTCTTTCAGTCAGTGTGGCCAGTTCTCCTTTGGCTATATGAGCCTTAAAATGTTCAATTACAGCTGTAACTTCAGCATTTGACCAGCACACGTTTTGTCCTTTCAATTTCTGCCTCACTGTCATTGTCTGTACAGAAGAACACATGCTTTAGTAAGCTCTAACTATATGAGAGCTCCTGTACTTACACTGATGGAGGTGTTCTGATTTAAACCTCAGGTACCTTGAGAAACTTCAGTGGTTTTCTCAATGGGCATCTTCTGAACACCTGGAAGAAATCAGTTATACACTGATCAGAAACTCAGATATAACGCAAACCTGTATCTAGATCTTAAAATTGAATATACACCTGATATCTAAAAAAATCACATTTCAAATGACATTCAAAATATTATTCTGGAGAAGAAATGTTATATTAAACACCTCCTTTTTAAGTTTTTGACCAACATGAACATGATCAACTTATTGGTATAGGCCAGAATTACAATGTTGGTGCAACACTGATTCCATTAATGTTCTTCTAGAAAAGTTTCACTATATAAAAGTGCAAAAATCTGATTATTGATAACTGATTATTACAATTAATGGCAAAAGGAATGTTTAGAAATGTAAACTGATATTACCTACTGACACACTGCAGCATTATATATTATAGATCTATATATATACACACACACACACCGTATATAACTGTCTTAAAACCACTGGCTTAAAATGAACATTTCTAACGCATCATCTTACTCTAAAGGTACAAATTCTGTTGTGTACCTTATCAACATTATTTAATATTAAGCCATTGATTTTGGGCTGTTGGCTAACATAATTCTAAAGTGGAAACCATCTAAACATCAACAGACAGGTTGTTCATGTTTATACGCACTTTACTATCATTACTAACATTCAACAATGCATGTATTGATGGATTTTGTTACCCTTGTTGTAAAGTGTACACTATTTCAACATTACCTGATGTGTTATTAACATTTGTAGACTCTTTATCAACATGACTTGTCATTAACAAAGCATTTATTATTATTTAATGAACCTACAAATGTTAACACATCAGTTAATGTTGAAATAGGGTACACGTGATAATAAGGTTCTCAAAATCCAATAATATACATGCTTTGTTTAAAGGTCCCGTTTTTCGTGTTTTTTTGAAGCTTTGATTGTGTTTACAGTGTGCAATATAACGTGTTCATGTTTCGCGTGTAAAAAAGCAGTATTTTTCACACAATTTACTGATCTGTATACTGCTGTTTTCACTGTCCTCAAAACGGCTTGAAAGATTTCCCTGTTCTATGAAGTCCCTCCTTCAGAAACGTGTAACGAGTTCTGATTGTGCCAGCGGTTCCCGTGTTGTGATTCGACAGCAGCTTAGCTCACGCAGAGCGCACGTTACCGGAAAGGTCACGCCTCTCACCATAACGGGGATGCATGTGCTCAATGATCTCTAAGTACAGCGGCCCTGGGAAAGACAAACAAAGGTGATTTGACTCCGGGATGAAAATAACAGCGTCTCGACGACATGGCGACAAACAAACTATACAAACGCAACACTTCCTCTTCTCCACGAGGGAGCAACAAGACCACGCCCCCTTTTTCGCGTACTCTTGTGGGCGGAGGTTAGTCTACAAACTGCTCTACTGACGTCATTAAAGAAGGAAGTACCAGGATGTAGAACAAACCGGCCGTTCGCTGTAGGCTTTGAAAGGGAACTTCTGTTAAATAAAATATCTCGCTTGGCATTGAACTTTGAGCTTTATAATTTTACAGGTATTATTTATGCTCTAACAGCAACATTACACACTAACTAAAGTTTGAAAAATGGGATCACGAAGAACAGGACCTTTAATAATGTTGATAAGGAATACAACAGCATTTTTACCTTTAGAGTAAGATGGTGAGTTAGAAATATTCATCCGTAGTGTGTGTGAACTGCTGTGTAAACTAATGTAAATATGTACAGTAAGATAACCTTACAAAAACAGTAAAGCTACAGGCATTGTTCATGATTAGTTCATGTTAACTAATGCATTAACTAATGTTAACTAATACAACCTTACAGTATTGTAAAGTGTTACCATAATAACTATAATACTTTTAGATCACTATTATTAGAATTGTTGCTAAGATACTAATATACTACTACTGTCAATGAAAAATGTATATTTTATAATGATTATTTTATTTTACAATACTTCTTTCTTAATTTCTTCGCTTAAGCTGTTATACTGGCAGAAGCCTGCAGTTTCAGTGGAAACAGGTTTATAAACGCATCTTATTACAAATGGGGTGAAATACTGTAAATCAACTGTCCACAAAAATGTTGGATATAATGCAAATGTGCTAATAGAGTGTAAGTGGTGCTCGCTGCATGTTAAACTCAAGGCACATGTAGAGATGGAGTTCACTGCATTTATTGGCTGTGAAACGAGGCGTGGACAATGCCAGATCATGAGCTGATGGAGTGAGGAAAGTGTGCAGTTCAGTTTGAAACACGCAGCACAACAAACTGTAGACTTACTTCATTATCGTCTTGTGTGATTTGAAAAGGGCACGAAGCTATATCGTGCTTTTGATTTTAATTTCATTTTAGAGACGCTTTACCAAAGTGCATGCCGCAAGATACAAAGACAATTTATGTTATTACACAAACACATTTGGAGACGGAATTAAATCCGGTGACTCAAAGCACTTCAGGAGGTGGTCTGAGACGCATTCCAGATGAAACTGGACAAGTGTAAATGCAGATGGTTGTTGAAACCGCATATGGTTTACCACAACTTTACTCCTCACAAAACTGCCAAATTATAAACAAGTGAGAGCGTGTTTTAGGCTATATGACATGTTCTAGTCAAATATGACAGCGCTCATCTTCATTAAAAGTAGTGAGAATAAATTATTTAACCAGTGCTGATGCTACTCTCTCTCCTATTAATCTTGAAATTAGCTGATGATAAATAACATGCTTCTCATAGCGGTAGTTTTACGATGACGTGAACACCGTTAAACCAGCGTATAGCATGGAAATAAAAAATTGGATATATATCCGTTTTGCAAAGGCCCATTTATGTGGCCAAGTGTAAATGGAATTGTTTTGACAAATCATATCAGTAAAAACACATGAAAAGGTTCTTACTAGACTAGCATTTTCTAAAATGATGCAATGCTCTTTTTATTACCATCTCAGCACAGCCTTGATCATCCAATGAGAACTGGTCCTTCTCAGGGCTCACCTGAAAGCAAGATAAAGAAAGAAGAGCTAAACATTCAACTACAGACAAAGATTCAGAGATGATCCAAATGAAGCAGCACAGACACTGGACTCCATCTGATAATAACAATGAGGCCGATATATTAAGACTAATAAATAATGGATTATTTCCTGCAGCTTCAGATGTGTACTGTTCACCATGATGGTTGTGAAATGTTTGAATCACTTTGAAAAGGAAGACACAGTCAAGGTGCATCACAATCAGCGCGGTGTTACAGGGAGAGTTTGTTTGTGCATTCGCAGCATTTTGTGGAATTGTAAGCTGTAATATTTTTTAAATGTTGTGTATATCTGATTTATCTCAGATAGGATGAGTTACTGAACGCTGCAGTAAAGTGCTTCACTGTAGGCCAACCGGTGATCATCTCTTCCACACGCGAGCTCAAACAGCAATGCAGGACAATAATAACTGACTGTCATATATACATAACATTATAATGAGAAGACTATTGCAATAAGACGCTGTGAATTCTTTGGGTTTAGTTGCCGTGCTTCAGCGCTGTTGTGGGAAGAACGCGCTGAACAACAGGAGTTCCACATTTTGACAAACACAGTCAAGTTCACTTGTGCATTTGCATCAATGTGTGCAGATATAAGTCGTGATAGTAAAGTTATGTAGTATAAACCTTTGATTTCTCTCATATAGGATGTGTTTCCTTTAGTTAAATAACTCAAGCAAAGCTCTTCATTGTACCGCTGATGCTCATTGGCTTCAACGCAGAACATTAATAACAATAATTGGGACTGTCATATATAAATTACATTATAATGAGAAAACTATCTAAGTAAAACGCTGTGAATTCTTTGGGTTTAGTTGCCGTGCGTCCACAACAGGAGTTTCAATACGTAACTTAGTTCAAGTTCATCTATGCATGATTTTGTGCAAGTATGAGTTGTAATATTGTGTTTATTTTGTATAAATATCTAATTGATCATATATAGGTTGTGTTCCATTGAGCTAAACAAAAGCGCTTGGGTTTATGGATGTTCATTCAGCTCTTCAGCTTTAGCGCGCGCACCTCAAACACACGTTATTTGAAACCATCCTATTAAACACGCATAATATTACTGTAATTTTAAAAATGTTAATATGTTTTCAAAAGTATTGATGCATTATTTATCAGAACTAGTACTTTTATTGTTCTTGTATCATTTTCATCAACAATATGAGTAAAATAATTCCCTTATTGTCCATTTGATTTGATTTATCCATGGCACAGGCATTTGATTCTTTATGTAGACTAAGTAATGTTGCCCATGACTTGTTTGCATTTTAATTTCATTTTATTTATTATTATTTGTAAGGCAATAGATGTTTTGGGTAAAACTTTACAATACATTTGTTATTGCATTAACTAACATGAACTAACAGAGCAAAACTTTTGTTAATGTGAGTTAATAAAATATGTGAGTTGATGTTAGTTCACAGTGTGCACTAAATGAACAGATACAACACTGGATCCTAGACATGTTGAGATTAACGTTAACTAAGATTAATAATCCTGTAGAAGTATTGTTCATTCATTGTTAATTCATGTTAGCTAACACTAACAACATGAAAACTTATTGTAAAGTGTTGTCATTTTTTTTTTTTATAAAGAAAGTTAATTAATTTAATTTTTACAATCATATGATAGCCAATAGAATGAATGGCTACTGTACTGTATAGGTTTGATTTATGTTGAAGTGTTTGAGTCATGGCTTTTAATGATGAGCCTTTTGTTTTTGTAATCAGGCTCTCAAAGTATATACAATTTGGATTTAGATTAATCGGCCAATATATCAGTTATCGGCTTTCAAATATAAAGAACGATCAGTTATCGAACTCTGCCCAAATGTTTATATTGGTGCATCCCTAATTTTAATTTCCAAAAAGAAAAAAAAAAAACCATACCTTCTGTACTCTCTGTATCTCTGACTTCTGACTGGGACAGAGTGCGGAGGGATCAACCTCACAGAGAGTCTACAAAACATCAAATTAGACATGAAACACTGATGTAAATATGTGAACAGCCTAGATCTCACACGTGTGTTTGCTTGTTTTGCTCATTCTCTTACAGCACAACTCTCACTTACCTCATGTAGACCCACAGTAAGAGCAGCACAATCATCACTGCCTGATGACAGCTGGGTCTGACGGCTTATCTGAACATATGAAATAAAGCGTTACATACAGAAACACTTCACCTAAAAACATAATATATGGAATATAGCAAAGGGATAATGTACAGTCAGCCAGTAATTAAAACAAAATAAACATGGACAGGATAATCAGATAATCATACATAACTACCCATCAATAAATATTTGCACATAAAATATTGATTTGAGATAATATACAAGATTACAAAATAGTTCAATTTCAAATCAATATTTCAAGGTAATGTTAATGTCTTTTATGCATCACATTAGATGCGTGTTCATTATAGTATGTCATGTTGTGTGTGTGTGTCTTACAACAGTTTTATGAGGACACCGTTTTATGAGGACATCATAAGAACATGTTCTTGATGTTTGACTTTGACTCAGTGTGTTGTGTTAGTTTGACAGAAGTCTGGTCTATGAGGACACTAGTTTTACCGGGACACTGGTCACTAGACACATTTGGACGGCACCTGAGCTCCAGTATTTGTGTGTATGAGAGAGTGATACGAGAAACTGCGTCTGTGCTAGTTGCACAGTAAGTGATCCTGACTCACTTTTTACACACAATCATAATTCAGTGACTGATAACTCTGGCAAACGATCTGTTTCTGAGCTGAAATCTATTCTATTCTTTAAGGAATAACTCAATAATTACATTACCTTCTTGGATACCTTTTAGAGTTGCTGTATCTTGTTTGGTTTAATCTGATTCTTCTCAGTTATCATCTGGAAAAAAAAGAAGAGCAAATAAAAATCAAAACAAAATAAAGACAAATAAATACTCATTTTAGTATTACATATTGAAAGCCAATTTCAACCGAGGGTCCTATTTTTTTCTTCTTCAATTATTATATATATTATAATAATTATAATAAATATTTTTCGATATTGGTATTAGCCGAAATGAGCTGTGAATTATGGGTTATCAGTATTGATCCTAGTATTCCATATGTGCAGCACAGTGTCCCAGTAAAACTAGTGTCCTCATAGACCAGGATTCTCAAACTAACACAACACACTGAGATCCTTCAGTCAAGTCAAACATCAAGAACATGTTCTTATGATGTCCTCATAAAACGGTGTCCTCATAAAGCTGGTGTAAAGCCACACACAACCTGACATACTGTAATGAACACACATGTAATGTGATGCATTAAAGCCACGAACATTAACTTGTAGGGCTGCACAATACATTGCTTTATCATTCATACCTATTCATGGTAGTGACATTGGAGTATAGCCCTATGTGAAGTCAAGTAGGCTATATGGATCATAGTTGATCTCTTATAGTGAAAACAGCCTAATAAACTGCTGCGGACTGTCATTAATTGCAATAAAACATCCAAATACAAAGAAAAAATCTGTTTTGTAGCTTTAACCAGGAATAATTATCTCTGATGTATACAGTAAAGACTATGCAATGTTATTTTACAGTTGATTACTCTATATACCCTTATTACTGTTCCTAAATGCTATTAGACTTACCTGGAAAACATGAGGCACTGTTTATTTCATATTTTTGTTCCATTTTTGTATCTATGCTTGCAGTTTATTATTTTCTATGCAGACGCACACCCCTACAAAATCACACCAATCATTCTAGAATGATTAGTTATTTCCAAAAAAAGCTATTTAAGTCATCTGGTGAAATTGTTTTTCATATTGCATTATATATTGCAGGGGAAAAAAACAATATTGCCATATCGTTTTTTTTAAATATTGTGCATCTCTATTAACCTGGGTAACATTTAAGCTTTAATATTACCTTTAACAATACTCTGTAAATAAAATATAATGTACCAGCTTTATTAAACAAGTTTTAAATGACGAGCATCGCTGATTCTCTGTAAATAGAATCACTATAAGTGCGCTAGCACCGTTAGCATCACGCGCTAGCTGCTTTCTAAGTGTAAAACGAGCTGGGAAGAGCTAACAGGACATGCACAAATAAGACAAACGGATCCACAGGCTATTAGAGAAGCATTATAACATTATTAAACAGTGTTTTAACTTACCTTTAAATAACAGTTGCCTTCATCAGGTCCGCAGTCCTCTCATGTCCGGTCCAAACAGGAAATTAACTTGCCCCATACACCTCTGACTACACCACACTTATCATAATATAAACGGGATTTTATCATACAATTAATATATTACTTGCAAAAATACTTAAATAATTAGTATTTTGCATTATGTTGCTTATTATACAGACTTATGCTGAAGCTGAATGAAGCTCCGCCCACCGGCGCCATCTTGTTTTCACGATTTCCCGCCTACCGGAACCGATCTGTCCAATCAGAGGCCTCAAAACTTACACTTGTGTGTATTATGCAAATTTTTGATGACGCAGGTGTTATACCGGGACCTGGCTCCAGGGGCGCACTCCCGAAATCAGGGATACACTGTGTATAGTAAAATTTCTGGGTTTTGTGGTATGTAAGGACATCGCGCCAAAATTGGAGAGGGTGCTTCTGGGACATAGTAAATGTGATCTACACTGCCGGAATTATGAGGACATGGCCCCTGTCCTCATAAACCCAAATGTCCCCGTAATGCTGGTGCGTATTCAGGTCAAAAGTCCTCGTAAACCACAAAAACAAACACACACACAGCCGTGGATCATCAGGCAACGACACACACACACTCTCTCTCTCACACACACACACACACACACACACACAGCCGTGGATCATCAGGGAACGACACACACACACTCTCTCTCTCTCACACACACACACCCACACACACACAGCCGTGGATCATCAGGCAACGACACACACACTCTCTCTCTCACACACACACACACACACACAGCCGTGGATCATCAGGGAACGACACACACACTCTCTCTCTCTCTCTCTCACACACACACACACACACACACAGCCGTGGATCATCAGCGAACGACACACACACTCTCTCTCTCTCTCACACACACACACACACACACACACACACACACACACAGCCGTGGATCATCAGGCAACGACACACACACTCTCTCTCTCTCTCTCTCTCACACACACACACACACACACACACAGCCGTGGATCATCAGCGAACGACACACACACTCTCTCTTTCTCTCTCTCACACACACACACACACACACACACACACACACAGCCGTGGATCATCAGCGAACGACACACACACTCTCTCTCTCTCTCACACACACACACACACACACACACACACACAGCCGTGGATCATCAGGGAACGACACACACACTCTCTCTCTCACACACACACACACACACACACACACACACAGCCGTGGATCATCAGCGAACGACACACACACTCTCTCTCTCTCTCTCACACACACACACACACACACACAGCCGTGGATCATCAGGGAACGACACACACACTCTCTCTCTCACACACACACACCCACACACACACAGCCGTGGATCATCAGGCAACGACACACACACTCTCTCTCTCTCTCACACACACACACCCACACACACACAGCCGTGGATCATCAGCGAACGACACACACACTCTCTCTCTCACACACACACACACACACACACACACAGCCGTGGATCATCAGCGAACGACACACACACTCTCTCTCTCTCTCACACACACACACACACACACAGCCGTGGATCATCAGGGAACGACACACACACTCTCTCTCTCACACACACACACACACACACACACAGCCGTGGATCATCAGCGAACGACACACACACTCTCTCTCTCTCTCACACACACACACACACACACACACACACACAGCCGTGGATCATCAGGGAACGACACACACACTCTCTCTCTCTCTCACACACACACACACACACACACACAGCCGTGGATCATCAGGGAACGACACACACACTCTCTCTCTCACACACACACACCCACACACACACAGCCGTGGATCATCAGGCAACGACACACACACTCTCTCTCTCTCTCTCTCTCACACACACACACACACACACACACAGCCGTGGATCATCAGCGAACGACACACACACTCTCTCTCTCTCTCACACACACACACACACACACACACACACACACACACACACACAGCCGTGGATCATCAGGGAACGACACACACACTCTCTCTCTCTCTCACACACACACACACACACACACACACACAGCCGTGGATCATCAGGGAACGACACACACACTCTCTCTCTCTCTCACACAC